>DWDU01001760.1:0-13961 GCA_018245575.1 Jemadia suekentonmiller
ACCTATATGATATTTACCTATATGATATTTACCTATATGATATTTACCTATATGATATTTACCTATATGATATTTACGTATATGATATTTACCTATATGATATTTACCTATATGATATTTACTTATATAATATTTACCTATATGCCTTAATAACACTTGTCATGAGTTATGTGCGTTTTTAAGATAAATATTAAACGAATTATTGCGAATTATAACCTCCGAGTGATTTATAAAGTTATCCAAGCACTGAAAAGTTAGCCGATGCAGACTTCTAGTCGTTTATGGTGTTTCTTACTGGGATAGGTATTGATCTACATCACCTAGCAATGCGAAAATAAAGGTTGAAGATGGTGATGGGGAAGGCACGATGATACTTCGCCACCCGTGGAAAAGCGTTTTTAGTGTGTCTAGCTGCAATATCTTTCAAATTGGAACACATATAATGTATATTCAGTAAATGTGCTTTCCCAGTCCAATTCGTATTGAAATGTTCAAGAAACTTGTTAATAAATAGTTTAGATTACACGAACAGTTTTACTGTGCAGACGTACACGTTTTTGGGGATGACCTTGTCGTCCTTGTTGTTTGTTGCGTTGCAATAATTTTCAGTTTCATTTCTCCTCTCGATTCTTGTCGGTGTATGAGGGAAACTATTACTTCGTCTCGTCGATAAGGTAGGATTCCAATAAGTGAAGATTAAACAGCTGGGTGAGAAAACAGGTACAGAATACAGGTAAATGAACTCTCCCGACAGAAGGATAAAAAGGAAACTTCGAATAGCGATAATTACAGCCAAACATAGTGCAGAATCAATAATGCGGAGTAAAATCAATCGTAAATCGGTCGTCGATCCGGGCTAAGTAGTTGAAGTTTCAGCAGGTGGATAAAGATTCCTTGAAAGCTCAGTAATTTCAGGTCGAAGGCCTAGCAAAACTATTCCACGGGAAATGGAATGATCAAATTCAAATTCAAATATGTATCATTTATCCAAAATTGATTCATTAGAACACTTTTTGTACGTCATAATGATACCATCACCGTTTCGGAAAATGCCTCTCTATGGAGAAGAAGCGGCGGCGGCGGAAGATTCTACGAACAGCGTGTTTATTACATAATTAATACTTCTAGTTTGGTATATATTTAGGTGAAAGATTATTTTTGTTAAATGTGACAAAAAATCATTACGTTTATCACGAAAAGCCTCTTAGCGAGTCAGAATTTTGAACCTGGCTCTAGTAAATAATTGTAATGTCATGTACATGTAAGCCAGTGCCATAGACTCATGCCCAGACGGCAAGGCCATACTCCTCTGGTAACATATTGTATAGTATACGTATATTAATACGCATCGATATTGATGCGACTGTTCGAATCCACAAATGAATTTACGGTTTGTTTTTATCTGGATGTAGCTCGATTGTGTATTGATGTTTTACTTCCAAGAATTGATAAGTGAAGTGCATAGGCTCGAAACATACAAAGTGTTTTTCGCACGATGCCAAACATTTGATGAATAAATTTTTAGTTATTTAGTCCAATTGTAAATTTATATAGTTAGAAAAGTTTGGTATGCTTTTCATTGCTGTTTCATTAAATTTATATTTATCTCTTTACCTTAATTAAAAAAAATGTAACCAGTTCTACATTTATAATGACGTGTTGATATGTCTTTTTCGCTGCTATTGTCTTTCTTATATCTAATTTCTTCATCTTCACTTTTGTTTGCGATTTTAAGGTTATTCCAACACTATACATTTTTTAGAACTGTTTATAATTATTCGGTGTGTATTTCATGTTATAAGTATGTACACAGACATCTGTAAAGAGATAAGTAACATCATTTCTCAATCAAATATACGTAACCGTTGATTATGTATAGAAAAATAGCTTGTATACCGCTTCGTATGTATTTACCCTTATGTACTCTGAGCCACATGCGTCTGGACTGCATGACGGCGGATTGTTTATCAGTTGAATAACGCTAATAAAAACATTAGTTCAGGTACACATGCATGACTCACCTCGCCGTCTTCCAGCGAGTACTGGTGATCGTTGAAATAAATACGCTTATAGATAAGCAATAAACACAGAACATTCGATACACGCCAGATTTTAGGCGGCAAAATCTGTATTCGTATTCTTTGGATAATTTTAATGTTTACATACTTAGTCCTTTTTAATAATGCAACTAACGTGCCGAATTTTACTGGAATATTTATGACCAGTTATAGATCTGCGGCTCCTACAGAGAAATCATCGTAATGTTTATTGAGATTTGCTTTGTTTATATCATGACAGATATTATAGCAATAATATGTAGTATGTTTAAAGTAATCGTGTGTGGTATATGCTATGGTAATAGTAATAGTGATAACACACGATGTACATAATGTTACACTTCGTATTAGCAACCACAATCCACTTAAAAATGAATACGGTCTTGGTTAAATCGAGATAAGACAAATAAACACGGCTATCGACTGTTGGGAAAAGAGGATTAATGTTTTAAAAATCGAATTTATTTGAAATTCGTTTCAATTCTAAATTCGAACGTCGAACTGCGTAATTTTTTGGCGCAAAAGTTATTTTTGCTGCTGCTAAGCGGGAGCTCTTTGCTTGTTTTTCGCCGATCACCTACTGGAGCTGATTTCACTCCGCTAATTAAGTGAATATTGTTGAAAGTTAGTAATGTAACTATACTTCGGTAAATTCAAATTACAGTTAACTTTCCCACCTAGCCTTCATAAACCTAAAGAGGGTATTGAGAAGAGCCTTATGAACCATGAAGAAGTCGGTGAAAGATTGCTGCATTCGGTTATTCATTGTAGTGTTGACCGCACCAGGGTTAGAAATGGCTTGAGATTTTGAGTCCGCATTTCTAAAAACAATGACACGAAAACGAATGGACATGGACACGGAAACTTTGCATTTAACCCATTGTGTATATTGTTGTAAATTTATTTTACACCCTAGATTCGGCTATGCGCCTGATTTAATACGCTTCGAGTACATTAATGATTACACGATCAATTGAGACTAGATTGCGATGCGTTGAATCATCTTAATATTACCTACTACAAAAATAAACTTTTTGTGTCACTGATACAATTAATTCTAAACATAAGTTACTACACAATAAAAATATGTGTTAAAAACGCAGGTGTGACAACCTTAAAAGGAAGTATTCAGCACATTTCTTTCCTTACCCTATTATAACGAAATGGACCGGATTTCTTTGTGCCTATGTTGTAGTCACAATGTACGGCCAATTCGTTTTTATAAATAATATTTTTTTACCTCTAATGTTAGCTCTTTACAAAAAAATTGTATATCAAGATTAAAATGCTACTTGCTTCAACCATGAAAGAAAACATAATGAGAAAACCTGCACCATTTAAAGATTGCCCAAAAAGTTTATTTTTTAAGGCGTGTGAACTCTGTCAGGTCGCATTTGACCAGCGCGGCTTATTCTGGCCTGAACTATCTCATTCAAAGAGTAGAACGAAGATGACGAAACAATACTTCGTTTACAATAATACACTACAGTCCGTTGTGTCACAAACATCGTGGTTACATAATTATGATGGATAGTAAAAAAATATAGTATCATCATTTTTCTCATATTACAGATGATAAAATATATCAAAAATCATATTATGTTTCAAGGGTACATCAAGCATCATATTGGTTTTTTAGATTAATGACGATTTAACCCGGGAACCTGGAATAACCTGTTCCTGACTGGCCCGTTGGTGCAGTGGTTAAGGAACGTGTCTGTTGCACCGGGGTTCGCTGTTTCGATTCCCGCCCTAAATAAATATTAGTGTGATGAGCAGAAGTATTTGTTGTGTCTAGGGGTAAAAAATATATATTTAAGTACATATTTGTATATAATATACGAGTACGTAGTTTATCAGACGTCTGGTTACTATACCACAAGCTATCTTGACGCTTAGTTTGGGATCAGGTGGCCGTGTGTGGTGATGGTGATGTCCGAAGATATTATCATTATTATTCCTCGGGTCATTTACCTTTATCACTAGACGACTAGTTCAAGTTCGCGCAGTCAGCGGAAACCAACGTAATTTGAAGCCCAGAACTTTGTGACTATGACCGAAGACTGGTTCATTAGGCTTTCGTGAGGTCACATACATATATTCCGAATTTTTTTTTTTATGATGTACATATATTCGGCAATAAACAGCACCCGGAAGTTTCTGGATGACTTTCTGGAACGATGACCGCCGTGCCAAATGTGTCCGCATTTCATAATAACCCTATTAAAATATAAGGATATTTCGCGACTGTCCTACTTTAAACTTTTTTATAAATCATTCATACATTACTGTAGTCCATATAAATACAAGTTATTTTGATACAAAAGTAAATGAGTAGCCAACATATCCAAAATATTTCCCCAAAATAGGGCACAGGCTTGCTTTTTTTCAGATTATTTCTTCTACAACACATGTGTGACAGACATACTTTCGATCGTAACAGGCACTGTTTAAGTAACATTTAAAATGGATTGTAGAAATGGGTTTAATTGCGATACTACCCGCGTTAACAGTAAACAGTTCATAAATACCGCAAATTATTATCATTATCCCTGTTACACCTCCTATCGCTCCTGTCGAACAACACATGTACGTTTTTTATATACAAGTCCCTTTCGTATGCAAAACGGTTGACTGGTCATCAAAAACGTATCCGATGTCGAAGTAAAGATTCAGACACTTACATTTTCACAAAAGAACTATCAATATGAAAATATTGTCCGTCGTATGAACACTTTGGTCATTGAAGCATACGATATTCATAATAACGAAATAAAAGGTCGGGTAAACAGAACGAAGGCTGAGATCAAACTGTATAAGCCATGTCAAGTAATCTCCTATTTGGTAACCGAAAAATAGTTCGCGACTTGTTATTTTATTTTTTTGTGTTGTAGGAGTAACTGTAATTTTCTATTTACGAGGAGCGTACGTTCATACCATTAGTATTGCTTACTGTTAATGATCTTGGATATTTATTCTCAGACAATTTGTAAGAATAATTCTCTTAAATGAGGATAATTGGTACAGTATTCCTTAGTGTCTCAAAGCTGCCAATGTGTCTATATAAGTTGACCTTTGCATGTCGGAGTGATCAGTTGGAAATGCTCAGCGACCTTGATGCATTTTACCCTTCTACCCGGAACATCTGTGCGTGAGATACCATCATACCTGAGTTACATCGGTGACATTTTACCTAGCTACATCAGCTGGATGACTTTACATACATTTCATACAAATCGAGCAAAATTCGATGTGAATTTAATGACTAATTCATAATAATAATAATTCTATCTTAGCACAGATCAAACACGACCAACTGATAATAGGCAGAGCGTACCTATATTGTAATAACAAAACAGAACGCTAAGTTTAAATTTCAAAATACACATTTAAACTAGTAAATTGTGCATACATACGAAGTGAAGACTGGTGCTCATAACACATACATATATTTATCCTGGGTATCGAACCTACACTACCAGTTAAATAGTGTCACTAATCAACTGGTGAAACGTGGGAGTGTACAACACTCCTCTGCCAACTTCTTCGGGGATAACAGGCGGGATGTTACGTATGTTCATAAGATCCGCAATTGTGTGCTAATGATAGTGGTTTTTTACATAAAGTGCGTGTTCATTACGTGTTATTACGGGCGTGATGTTAATTTTTTGTTAATATTTTTAATTGAAAAGAGTTGCAAGCATGTATGCAGCAGTCACAATCAGCCGATGCTGTACACCTCTGTGACCTACCTAAAACAGCTGTAAGTAGAACCGTTAATGTCAGTCTGGTTACTAAAAGTTCTTTTTGAATGTTGTAAAATGTGTAGATTTCATCACAACGTTTAATACTTGTAACAAACAATATTTATTCTTAAAAACTGCCTTCCAATGTATTGTATCATTACGACAAATCCCTCACGAGGTGCTTCTTTCAATTTAACCTACCTATAAATCACATAATATCATAAATGCCACGAAGGTATTTCGCGAATGTAACGACGGTAACACAATGTTATTAATCGGTCGTACAGAGGGAGTAATGTGTTTCCAATTCATTTGCAATTACGCGCGTATTGTTCCGACGTACGTACAAGCTCGTGCTCGTAATCAGCCAAGTTAACGGGGATCGATACTTCAATCACGTTTTCGTATTGCATTTAGATTTAACATATGAATTGGCGAGTGGTGTTGTTGTGTAAATTTTCTCGATATATGTATTCTCTTTTAAGTATGTGAATAAGATTCTATATAGGAGAAAGGTAGATACCAAGCTCAGTTGTTAAGTATATAAAAACGTTATAACTATTTTCGAATATATTAGTTTCGAAGTATCTTCATTTTAATTTATAATCAATTTTGTTTATAGTTTAATCTACAGCTCCAATATCTACTGTCGAGAAAACATATTTATGTAGATTAAAATCTACGCGACTTAGCAACCTTCCATGCGTTAAAAATGTCCATTAATTGACTGTCAATGAAATCTGACATAACGTAATTCTTTTTGAAACTATCTTTTTTTACATTTCGCATACATTTTAATTTTCGAATGCATATTCGATGAATAATATGTATGCGAAAATTGCATCATTTCGAAACAGAACTAGTGTTAAAGCATTGATGTTACATACACGTTCCAAATTTAAACATGACATGACTTTGATTTTGGTAACGTTCTCAGCGTGTCAATAGCAAATGTCAACTACGCCAGCGTTACGGGCACGATATTCATTATCGAGACACAACGGAATGTTTCCATTCAGAAGTTTCCTCTCCAAGGTCGCCGTACGGAGATATGATTGGTGAACACAACGCAAAACAACGCGTTCTGTTGGATTTCGTCTCAATGTTTTGTGAAAATCTCCAAGTGATCTTTACATTATGCGCCACACCCGCTAGATTCTACCTAGCGACCTATGAGTTAGTTCAGGTGTACTCAACCGTTTTGTATTAAGATTTTTCAAAAGATTTGTTAGCCGGTGTTCCTACATATTATTATGTACAGTAGGTTGCGCAAATATACTTACTTCGATTGGTTTATTCCATCTAATCTTCGTGTTTTCCACTTGTAGAATTTATTATCCGTAAAACACTAGGTACGCAAAACGCCTACAGAGAATAGCGCATGTAAAGATTGTGTGAACCTATTTATTTGTATTATCGTTATATTGATATACGTGTAGTTTTGTGAACATCAATTTGTAATAACGTTCACTACACAAGGAAATCTTGAAAATTTAAAATATTTAAGTATTTGGTTCGGTGTGCACAACTGGAGGAGATTTAGTTTACTAAGCCACGATGATCCAATACGAAACCACCACGGTGTCCCACTCCTGCCTTGTCCCGAGAACTGTTCATTATAACGCGTTGCCTATACCACGTAAAAACTCTTAAAGATTACTCCCCAGCGATCACATATCGGAGGTTTCATCTTCCCTGGCGTCACTTTTGTATAACATATGAATTACAATCTATAATCGATTCAGTATGGTACTACAAATGCGTTCGTATTGCCATTAACCAAAGAAATCCCTTATATTCTCATGTTGCATATTTACTACTTAAGATTAAGTTGCCTGTACACTGACATGCTACGTTCGTGCTTTAAAGTGTCTTGCACAATTACCGGCGTTACTATCTGTTTATTAAGAACAGTACCAATATGACAACGGTAAGGAACTTTTATAAGATTAATATAACCAAAATGAATTCCATGAACGTGGAATCGCGGTGCGCCTTTGGCACGGAAAACGCATAATGTTGCATTAGGAATTCAGCTCTCGATCTTTGACTCCACGAGTATTTACGACCCGGCACAGGTAAACGCTCGATTGTCAATGTTATGTTACGTCTTGTTATATTAACGCCATTTCTTGCTAGTAACTTATCTTGATGACGCTTGCAGTTTGTTGGAACATAACATGTTGGTATGCGTTGTAATAGTAACGAATGGCAACATCACCAGTTGGATCCAAGCAACATATGTACTTAACACAAGTATTTTGTATTAAAAATTATACAGCCCATGAACTTATCACTCTTACTCTCTAAGAGGAGAGCCATGCGGAACACTGAAAGCATAGCAGGGTTTGTGAGGATGGTAATGATGACGTCCAGTCATATCAACCATTTGTATTTCATTATGACGAACCTCAATACATTTAATGTGTATCATCAACGCATCGTCGTTCGCTTTTAAAGCGTAACATCACGTCTGTAATCTCCAAAGAGGTAAACAGAGGAGTGTAGTATGCTCACACGTTTCACCAGTTACGTTTACGTCCCACTATAAAGCAGATGGTAAGCATATTGCCATACACCGGGCTCAGGTCTAGAGCCACTTCTATAAAAATCCAATATGGCCCGACCCAATTTCTGTCACAATTTTTTCTACGATTCCTTAAATAGTGTTGGAACATAAGTAGAAAATATACACACAAATAGAAATTGCTAGGTAATGCCTTCAAATAAATCGCAAAAGGGATTATTGAAAATACTTTATTTCCATAGAGATTTCCACAATTCTACAGTTTTATTGAGTTAGTTATATTTTGTTTTGATAATTTTGCATTTGTTCTTAATACCTTTTAATTCGACGTGTTCGATTTCATCCAGTGTTTGATGTTTGAAATGATACACGTTTAACAGAATTGTGCAACCCTTATTGTAGATGCCTTTGTTCTTGACAACGATTCAAGTATTAATAGTCTAATCGCAATCCCGCATACATTGTTAATAACAGAGTTTATTGAATTAGATAACAATAGAATAGTTGAAGCGCGAGTAGACGTGAAATATATAGAATAGACGTAGAAAATCCGTAGTGATTATTACGGATGAAGTATCATTCGTACTGTAGATATTATTATCTGTAACTACGCTTTATTAAGTAACAAAAAAATTTCAGTCGTCAAGGTGGTCTTTCATTTTCTTGGAAAGTTCGAATGTTGTTCTACACGTGTTACACAAGAATATTGATTAGGTTTACAACATTTTATCATATGCGATGAGTCTAATATTATCGTAATTATGAAGATGATCGTTAATGAAACACTCAAATTTTAAAATGACTACTATATCTTGTTTAAATGAATAACTTAACCCAATTAATTAGACATTCAAATAATACGATCTCAGATCCGATCGTGGGGAATGGAATTCGTTTCACTTGGTGGAAAAGAATGGATAATAGGTTAATTCTTCCTTTAGATTTCCGGTTTCGGTTACTTCTGACTTCTTCATCGCCAGTAACTGGCCTATTTGATCGGCGCGCATGTATGAGAAGGTGATAAATGTAGTAGAAGCGCGGTATATCTGTAAGGATAGAGATTTTTGGCATTCGGTACTTCTCTGCTTACCCTGTGAGGGACCTGGTGTGAAGATATGAGCATGGTTCCGAAACCCGTGCGGCGTGCACGTTTAAAGCGCGTGATAAAAGTAGAAAAGTAAGTGTGCTCTATGTCTATCCTGTAAGCGACTTGGCGTGATTATATAATAATTCGTTCATCAATATCACACCGTTAACCATTCCCGTGTATAGGCGTAGTCACACCGTACACCGACTATTTGCGCGCACAAATGCGTGCGCATTACCAAACCCAGCTACTATTTCATGTTAATACCCAAGTTCTGCTATTTACCCAAATGTCAGATTGTATGGAGCATTTAAATAGGTGAATATGCAATCAGACTTTATTGAGTATTATTTCCAATGAGAAACTTCACTATAAATTTATGTATCCTCACTGACAAATTTTTGTGACTTTGACAGCTGGGCACGTTCGTTCATTCGCTTGCTAGGACATACATTTAATGTAAATAGGTGAAATTTTTAGTAGATGTTTTTTTTTATTTGTTAGAACTGTTTTAGTGCCGTCAAAGATTGAAATCATATCTCAATGTCGATTCTTAACGCGAACGAACGAATATAGGGACATATTTATATACTCTTTAAATATATATTGATAAAAGATCTAGATGCATGAAAATTATTTTTGAAATTATTTATTATGCCCATTGCATTTAATTTGAAAACTTACTTATTATACGTACATGTATAAAATTGCTAGGCTTTATTGCTTTAGTATTTTGTAATTAAACACAGGTTTCATTACAAGTAACCAATTACTTGGTTGTATCTCTGTTATCAATTAGGCTTAATTACATACTTATAAACGTGAATAAGCTACATATTGAAAATATGTTAAAACATAAATATAATTTTTACACTATAATTATTATTATAGCAACTACTGTGACAACATTCATAATATATTAATTTTAATTCAAAATATATTAATGTCCGAAAATACTGATATTATGCTGATAAGTAGATCACAGTATTTTAAAAGTTGACACATTCATCAATATTTTTTTGTACGTAACATCGTTATGCTCTAACTACGTTGAGAATAATAGCTTTGTTATGATGGCTGCTATTATAAAATAATGTGTAACATTCTTGTTGGTGATTTACAGCGTCACCTTGCAGGCGCGCCACGGGCGGGGCGCGGCGGGGCATCGAGGCACCCTGCGAGGTGAGTTCAAGGGACGAGCGGAAGCGGTTTGAAGAAAGGACGAGCAGAAGCGGGTTGAACTAATACAAAAATATTGTACGTTATTAAATGTTAATTGTCTTGTTATTTAAAACCATATATGAGCACATTGCTTACAATACAATTATGCCTTGTTCATCGCACGTACATACAAATGTCATGTGGATCGATAAATTGAGTGGTATTTTTTTTAAAGGTGTATTTTTTATGCATATGATTTATTACCAAGTGATTATACTCAAATTAATTAGAAGTGTTCAGCGTGAGTATGATTTAAAAGTATGAATTGAACACGACACGGGTAAGAACATTCTAGTAGCATGCGCTAGTCTTTATTTAACGTAGGTTAGCTATAAATTACGCGAGTTAATTATATTTCAGTAACAAATTCCAGTGAACGCCAATTAATTTGTGTTTAATATATTTTGGTACATTTATAACGGTCGTAAAGTTCATGTGATAACGACCTTGGCATACCGCCATTTCAACCTGACAGCACCAGTTGAACTCTAGTGACATGGGCAGTGCGGATTCTAAACGGATCGACAATCCGCGCTAGGTGAGGTAACCCGTTGAAAGGGCAAATTCGACAGATATATAACGTGAACATCCCTGCAGACTGTATTCCGGCGCCGGAGTTGCTCGAAGCATAATCTGAACATCCATTATCCATTCGGCAACGAAATTTGACTAACATGTCGACATCGGTAAGACAAAATGGCGGATTCTAACACAATTTATAAGTGATCGCTTTGTTATATCGCTTTGTATAAGATTTTAGATACGACCTACGCTTCGGTACGATAATAAAATTAAAAAAGTAATTTCACGCCTATAATCCCCGAAGAGGTAGACAGAGGAATGTAGAACATTCCCACGATAATAAAATTGTTCGCGAAAATATTCAGCTGGAGATCAAAACGGACATTTGGTGTAGATTAAATGTAATTGGGCTCAACGTCTGTTGAGTTTATGATAACGCATGAGTTCATAGCTTTTTGTAAATTAATATATATGTTTTGTAATATGTCTAAATGTAGCATTACGAACAAATTTGATATCCTTTCTGTAATATATTTTAGTTACAGCTGATTTAAAATATTAAATATATTGACCTATCTCTCGAATAAAGTTACTTCTGCATAATCGTCACTTTACAGAAGAGCTATTTGAAGTTTAGTTGCGAGTACGCATATCGCCTTTTTCTTTGGATAAATAAATCACATGTAACTTTATTCAACCGGTATCTTCAAAACTACATAACTTTAACAAAAAATGATTTTAGTAATACAATATATAGGTCAGCCTAGTTTTATAACTACAATAAAAACGATTTGGTATCATAATCATATATAACTTTGTTCTTCGTATAGGTCGATACATTCGATTATACGATAAAATAAAATAAAATTCCCATGTAAGAAATGAATAGAGATTTGCTACGCGTAATGTGAAGGCATTTAGTGTTTAAAATTATTTGTTTCAAATTTCCAGGCGTTCTTGTTCGCTTTGGTGGTGGCGGCGGCTGCTGGCGCCAGGTTGGAGCACCTGACGCAGGGCTACGGAGGCGGCAATGACGCGCCCTTCCACTTTGAAAACGTTAATAACGGCGATGGAACTTACCGGTTTAGGTCAGTGTGTACTATAATTATGATGTGAAATATCTCTAACGTATGGTTGACTCGCAAATGACCCATCACGAATTCTAATTCAAAGACCAACAGGGCGACAATTAAATATCAATATAACGTGTTCGTTCGTGCATTTTACAGTGAATGTGGTTAGTAACATGTTTAATCTAACTGTATTGTCATAAATATTGATATATTGTACTGTGCTTAAATATTATTAGTCACTTTAAAAGCTATTTAACGATAACAATTTTATAACAATCAAATTTTATCTGTGAGTCCAATAAGAAGTTAAGATGAAATTCAAAAAGAGATTGAATCAAATTGTATTTTGAATCAAATTGAGAGTAATGTCGTAGTTTTTATAGTTTTATGAAATGTAATTTACAGTAGGTATACTTTAGCAAAAGGTGCAATAGACAAAAGTTCAGTAAACTAAAATAGTTTTCAGTTAGTACCTATTTAGAAACTAATATCGTGGTTTTTGTAGAGTTTTACAATATGGTATTTAGAGTGTACTTCGGCAAAAGGCAGCAGTACATAAAATGTTAGTAAGTAAACAACGTGTAAAATAAGTTAAAATAACCGCCGCAAGCGGAACGCTAAAAGTTTTTAAGTACCTACTAATATTCTTGACGCTTCTTCTTTGAGAAGTCTATTACTTTTAGCAACAACGTTGAACTTGTAACCGTACGTGAACGGATACAGAATTTATAATAATGTGTTTAAAGATATTGCAAAGTTAATTTGCTGCTTAAATTTGGTATTTTAGATTATCTCATGTGTATAAGTAATATCACGTATGACGTGTAATGTGATTACTAGAATTAATGTGATAAGCTTGTGTTTTTAGCAAAAGTCATCATTTATTATCAGCCTATTGCATCCACTGCTGGACCTAGGCCTCCCGTGCTCTACGATCCCCAACCCGCGTGCCCAGCGTAAGGGTTATAGCCATAAACCCCTCAGGGGAGGCCTGAATTATTTGGCAATACGTAAATGCTTAGTATACATATATAATGATGATGGTTTAGTGAATTCTAATATCCTAACCTACTCTGATAAATAACTTAAGGCGCTTTCTTTAATATTTTGTGTTATACGATAGAAGCGCCACCCTAACTTAACCCATTCTGTTGGACACTTTTTCATAGAAGGAGAATTATCTCCGTTAATTCTCCTCACCTTTGCTGTCTATAAGTGTTAGTATTTAAACGTGTGACGTGATTTTAAAGTCAATCGTTTCGGTACTATATTTACTGTCTATAACTGTTAGTATTTAAACGAGTGACGTAATTTTAAAGTCTATCGTTTCGGTACAACATTTCATAAATAACAATTTTAATCGGTACTTAAAAATATCGTTGAGAAAAAAATGATCAGAAGTGTCAGGTAAAATCTCGTTGTGAAGTTAAATCATTTTTATATCCGTTAGACGTCTTCGCTGTTGGTGGAATGTATTATTCCGTTGGAATGTGTACTGTAAATTGTAACTAATGTATGTACATATGTATAGCGTCGAACGTATTCCAGGCTACTAAGTTATGCTACAAACTATCTCTGCATCTGGAGGCACGACAGTTTGTACAATAGGCGCCAAGTTTAAGTCAAACATTAGGTCTGATTTATTTATTGTTCACTTGTAGCAACTAAAAAATCTTAATTAACGTGTTTCAGCTACGATACTCCAACTGGCATATCCGCCCGCGAGAG
>DWDU01001761.1:0-13960 GCA_018245575.1 Jemadia suekentonmiller
GTTGGTTGCAAGCGTGACTACCGATCAGGAGGTCCTGGGTTCGATTCCCGGGTCTGACAATGTATTTATGTTTTTGTAAATTGAAATTCTCAGTAGTAGTGGCATGGAGGCTGGATTTGTGTGCGGTGTATGAAAATAAGATTACCTTCTACTCCACGCTGGGAGAATAACATAACTATTGAATCGTGGGAGTGTAGATACTCGCAATACACTCCTCTGCCTATCTTTTCGGGGAAATATAGTCATGTAATATGTTAAAATTAAGTACGCTTCTCAAATCTACCTGACGCATTGTAGCTAATGTAAGGAACATAAAATTTATATTCCCCTATTATATTACAACTATTACATTACAACCACATCACAAAAAAAAACAAAAATCCCTCAACCCAGGCTTATGTCAAGCAGTATATATTGCAGCAAATAAATAACTTTCGCTACAACTTATCACAAATACAGGCATACAGAGACATACAGAACTAGTATGTTAAAATCATGTCCAAGTATAGGCTCGCAAGACTATTTATAGCGCCTCAAAATGTTTCCCGATGCGAAACTAGGTGCGACTAGACCAGCAATATTATTACAATTTTTAATATTATTTTTTTTACATATCACACAATTTCATCTTCGATATGCGTAGTGAAAATTGTAATATTAGTTGACAGTACATTAGGAGTAATATAACATTTTATTATTACATTATTATAAAGGAATAAATAATAAATAAATATCTGCACTCCTCTGCCTACCTCTTCGGGGATTACAGGCGTGATGTTACGTTTACGTTTATTATAAAGGAATAATAGTTGAATTCGTTTCTACTAATAACTGAGAATGAGTGAAATTCCTTGCAGAGGCCGGCAAGATTCGTACAACCTGGAATGATTCAAGACAAGAGCGAATAGGCACTATTTATCGCTAAATAAAATAAAATACCTCTATCTTTTGGATAATTCTGTGCAGATATCCGCAACGAATAGTTGAATAGTAAAATCATTAATGATAAATACAAATTGAAATTTATATTGTTGAATTTATTTCAATACCATCTAATTACATCTTATGTTTTCAATATGGAAACGATTATTAATAGTAATCCGCTGTATTTTGCTATCGCTCATAAATGAATATCACTCACATCATTATTTTTAACTCTTTTACCTTCTGCTGATGGAGATGGATCTCCTTTCATTCATTTCATCGAAATTAGGGCTTCACTTATTGCCAAAGTAGAGACTTCACGCGCTATGAGGGATAATGTATCTCTAAGGTGTGCAAGGTGTCTTAGTAATGGTTTCTATTAGTATACTTTTATTTGGTTCTATTACACACGGTTCTCTCACGAGGTGTCGAGGCTGCGTATTGTATGCTACAGTAGCCAGATGCGGTGATTATGCTCGTCTCTAAGAGAACCACGAGTGGCTCGCCGACGTGTCTGTTTCCTCACGATTCCTCCTTTCGTGTTTGAGCTCGTGACTTTCAAACTTATAACGACACGACGTTTGTGCGTGTCAGGGATTTGGACTCAGAGTTATGGATTGAGAGGATGAATTATTATGATTGTAATATCACGCCAGGTCCGTTACGGGTTGGTAGAGAACGCCGATTGATAAATATTTCTACCCTTATAGAATTGAGTGTTTTTTCTACATCTCTGAATAAGCGCACGTCGCTTTCGGAGAGTTTGAAATAGTATTATCTTTAGTGATTTATTTGTACGTATGTGTCTGTATGTAAGGTTATATGTATGAGTTGTTATTTAATATATTATTTTTTACTTTAGTGTTTGGTTTTAAAAGGTACTCTGGCATCTAATGCTGTATGAGGTGTTAAGTCTAGATAATATGTTGAGTCTGCCCTATATTATATTGGATTTAAAACAATAAAGAATGCATAAATAAAAATAAGATAAAATTTAAATAACAAACTAAATAATAAATTCAAAAATGTTATCTTTATTTCAATTCAAATTTACATTTTATATATATTGTTATCGCCTATATTTTGACATAGAAGGGACTATATAGTACGTTAAAGAACTCTAGTAATGGTAGCCGGTTTGTTCGTCGAACGGCTGTTGAGGAACGTCTTGGAAGGCGGAAGACTTGGGCGCCAGGTACTGGCGGCTCGCTGCTCCATTTTGCAATTGGTTTTGCTGGCCTCCAAAGCTAGGACGAGATCCGAAAGAGTTGGACCCGAACTGAGGTGTTCCATACTGAGTGCTGGGAATGGTAAGGCCTTGAGATCCGAAGGTCTGGGGCTGCTGCTGGCTGGTGTAGCGTTGAGGGCCAGTGCCGGAGTTCGAAGAACCACAGCTGGAGCAGGCAGCTGTGAATAAAGGACATATTAATTAAAATTCCTCAATTTGTATGATAACATTTCGTAAACTTATAGTGATCGTTTTAATATCAGCGGTTAACGCAGATGAGTACTTCGATGACGACTTACAATTAACTAAAGTTAATTTGATATCTGTGAGTATTAATTGTTCAATTAAATTGCTAGCATTATATAATTAGCTTGTGTTAATGACCAGTCGAAATGAGTTTTATAGGTAATATTAAATAACTTACGTCTGATGGAAGATCCTATTGAGTTGGCACCATTGCCCGAGAGAGACTCGTGATTAGGTGGCAGGTACTGGTTAGATGTCGCCGCGTCGGCGCCGCTGTATCTTCCTGACGCTCCGCTGTTAGGTCCAAAACCATTTGACCCACGAGCTCCGCTGGACCCAAAACCGTTTGAACCCCGCGCTGTGGCGCCGAAACCATTCGAACCATGGGCGCCGGCACCTCCGAATCCGTTCGTACCTTGGCCGCCATTACGTCCAAAACCGTTCGAACCGTGGGCGCCGTTACCTCCGAAACCGTGACCAGATGCTCCAAATCCATTAGATCCAGGGCTGGACCCACCATACTGAGATCCTTGGTCATTAAACCCGAAGTTTCCCTGAGCGCCTCCGTTGGAATAGCTATTGGAACCAGCACCAGTTCCAAAGTTACCCTGGGAACCTCTTGAAGGAGGAAGGTAGCTCCTCTCGAGGTGATCAAGCCTGGCAGCCGAAGCCACGGCGATCAAGGCGGCAACGATTAGCTAAAGAATAATGAAATGTTTTAATTATTAATAAAAATTACAAACAAAATGACATTTCAGTTGTGAAACATAAGGGTCGACATATGGATTATAATATCAAACCTTAGAACATGGCCATTTGTTAATAAAGTACACAGGGTCTGCCCTACAGAAAGCAGATAGTTGATAAACATGCGTACATTAAAATCATAACAATATTTTATAACCATCAACATAAATAGGCAGATAATATAATTTCACACCGAGGCTCTGAACAAACACATGTTTATCATGTATACATTTGATCTGCACGGGAATCGAACCGACAACTAGTATTATTGGTTTATGTAAAGTAGTCAAATCATATTATATAAAACAGCCAAAGAAGGTTCGCATTTATAAGGTACTCGAATTGAATTAAAAATATAGATAGTCTCTAATATAATTTGTCTAGCAAACGTCATACACAATTAAATCAAATCAGTCACGTGCAGATTAAAGCCGTATTTTCGACGTAGATATTTCGTCACGTAATCATAGATTAACTAGCGGTTATTTATATACATGTTAGGATATGATGGCTCAGTTACAAAAACTTCGGTTAATCCGTTGCTCGTACACAGACTTAATTTACTTCAATGTCACACGTACTTAATTGTTTCATTTTGAGCAATCAAAAGTTTTATTACAAAAAGCTTAGCGCAATAAAATTAATGATATAATAATACAAGAAAAACATGGAACCGATGTGTGTGTGAAGAATGATGAATTTAGAAGGAGCACGTCAAGTCTATAAGGATAAATCTGGTACTCCGTGAATTCTGCCTAACCCATAAGAGAAGTGGCGTGACTGTATATAATGTATGATATAATAAAAAAACATTTGCTAGTCAGAACTAATGTAAGATTCAATTGAGAATCCTTAGTATCTACAAATAAATGTAAAATCTGGCATGTATATCTGAAGAGGTAGGCAGCGGAATGTAGTACACTGAACCTCTTCATCAGCTACATATTATTATGTACTCGTACACTTGGCTAATTTAAGGTTTTAGTAGTTTTAAAAAAAAAATATGGGGTAAACATAAATGTTGAACTGTTTGAAACCATCAATAGAATCGAAATCTTCTATTGAAATTTGGGAACAAATAGAAAGAGTTATATAAATATTTTTGTATATACATATGTGTATAAATTCTAATAGATTTTTCTCAAACATATCTTCATTTAAGCATTGATTTTAAATTACATATGGGTGCAATGCAAGTTATAATTATTAAAAGCATCGCTCTGTAATGACTTTTATTTTTTTCATCTAGAGATTTAATTTATGAATAATTTTACGCTTTTAAGTTTTCGTTATCCCAATATTATTGTATCCTGAAATAACTAACTACTTGATACATCAGGACGTAAATGAAAATAAAGAAAATTGAAAATTTAATCACACGGACGACGAAGCTTTGTAAAAATACCAAATAAATTAAATATTCACAATAAACATAGCGTTAATTATGGACGTAACTTATGAGAATATAAAAAAATTATATTAAATGCATTACCAGCTTCATGTCGTCTCGGCGGATAGGCAGGTACTGCTAATTTGGTGGCAGTCACAAAACTGTGCGGAATACGACTCGCTAACCCATTTTATACGAAATAACTGATCCTGATCATCTCACGCGCACTTTGACGTAACGTTTCATTCTTAATGAACTTAAGATATCATACACTCGTACTACGTAATTAGTATATTGTGTGTCTCACACTCACCGGGTGCGCTATATCGTTTGTGATAACTAGTTCGGTGGCGGACCGTGAATTTCACCTAAAATGTAACAGTAATTGATACTTCGTAACAATGACTGCCTTGTTAGTCGTGTTGATTGCTACCGCGTATGCCGAGAGAGGTTCTGGGTTCAAATCCCGGGTCGGGTATTATCAAATTTAAATTTTCTAGTAGTGGACCGGAGTCGGTATATGTACCTGGTGTATGGCAATAGGCTCACCACATATTCCATTGTGGGACGCAAACCTAACTGGTTAAAGGTAGGAGTTTAATATACTCCTCGGCCTACCTCTTTGGGGACTACAAAAATTATCAAATTTTATTCCCCGCACACACTTTTGAGGATTACAATCATCCTATCCATCGATACCATTAAATTAAGTACAGGCTTAGCTCGCAGGCTTTTTAAATCAACATAGATGACATTCTAGGTATCCCCAAATAGTTTCCGTGGAGCGGATAGGTCAGAGGGTAGTCGAGCTAACCCTAAAAATTAAATATAAACCAATCTGATACATAATTTAATCACTGATATATCTTTAATACCATTGAAGTATAAGTCTCTGAGGTATCCAACTTTGACTAGCTATATAGTAAATGTACGTAGCTAAGTAATAAATCAATCGTTAATCGCTGATCGTTGGTGGTGAAGCAAGGATGGATTTTTTAAAGTAACCGCGACCTCGTCTGTCATATCACAAGGGTACAAATTTAATTAATATGGGCTCTAAAATCGATTTTATTATGAAAGCTGTCTTAGGTACTGCAGATATGCATTGTTCAGGATTTGCTTCGTGGTCATCATTATCAGAATTATTAATGCGAATTGACTCAAAGTAAGTTTTGCAATGACTTAAGCTTTTTACATAAACTTAATTCAATGGGCGATGATGTATGCCATTGTTCGTTGATGGTTTTAAGTAGTGATTGCGCAATTAGCATCGTACTATGGTGGTTTAGGTTTAAATCCTGATGCATAATATCAATATTTATAAGGTTATAAAAGTAACCTAACATTACGCCTGTAATCCGTGTAGATGTAAGCAGAGGAACTCAGTAGGCGTGACTGTGTGAAGTCAGCCAGCACTTGACTGAAGTGGAAACTATAGCCTTGACCTTTTCATTCTCAGAAGAAACCTGTATCCAACAATAGGTTCCGGTCCAAATTATTAATTATTATGATAAATTTGGCGTAATTTATAAATGAGACAAAAAAGAAAATGAACTTATTTTTAGCTAAATTACTTATATATGCAATTTTGTTTATGGACTTAATCCCAAAACTTGGTCGTCTATAAATTGCCGAATTCCAATCCTAAATGACAGTCAGTCTTAAAGTAAAATATTATGACTTACCTATTATTTAATTTATTTGGATTTCATTATTAAAAAATGGGATTGTGCTGCAGCTGTCTACCTCTACAAGATTTACAGGCGTGATGTTGCGTTTTAAATTCTAATCATATTAAGGAGCCTAGAGTGACGATATATAATTAATAATTGCGATTACAAATAGTCATAATTCACATCAACTCTTCAGGCTTAGCAAGATACTTTCGTAACTTACGTCATCCGATACAGTGATGTATTCCTATGGAGGTATTTTCAGGTTAGTCATTGTCATATGACATAGATACAGAAGCTTATTGGCTTCAAATCTACTAACATCGAATAAAGTGCTTGTATGTTCGTTCGTACCTCATATAATACTTAAGATTTGCTTATTTTTATTTAATTCGACCTTCCAGCGCCCTCGTCGTAGTACACGAGATATTAATTTGCCTTCGACGCTGCATTTCCGTGAAAATACAATTTAATTGAAAGCAATTAAAATGTTAATTGATTTAATTGAAAACAAATTAAATTATGATTGCTTACTATTCGTACAATTACCAATGCTGCTCTTTAACTTGTAGCAATATGTTATTATTGTATATGTTGGCTTACAGGGGTTTATTTTGTCTCATTGGTCAGAAGTTGACCCATTGATGTTTATGTGGAGAGGGTAAGTCCAGTTGTGGGGTTACAGAACCTAATGCTGACCTTAGCAAGTATTATTTGGGTTGTGTAAATGAAATATTTCATAGATTACAATGCGGTTAATATTTATAGAAAATAACTCGCGAACTATTGTGTATTAATTGTAAGAACATTAAGAAAATTAACATATTCATTAATTATGGTAGAAAATATTGTACAGATTTATCAATTTATCATGTGCGTCGTTCAATAATTTCATCAATGATTAAATCGTTTACAATAGTAGTGAAGAATGATAACGTATAGGCCGCTTCTGAAAAGTCAATAGGCAAAAATAAACCCTAAAAAGACATAATAGATGATCTTTGTCGAATTGACAGCTGATCGTGAGTGATTGTTCGTACTCAGACATAGTCGCCCCTCGGGGAGGGTCCTTTCATGCACCCCGTAAAATATGTATATTCATATTTAACACAAACTTACATTCGTAGTGAAATGTACTTATGTAAGTGCTTTGTCATAACAAATTATTTAATTATTGAGTGCCTCGTTGGTCGTGTTAGTTGCAACCGCGACTGCCGATCGGGAGGTCCTGGGTTGAAATTTGGGGTCGAGCATCATTGGATTTTTCAAACTTAGATTTTTTAGTAGTGACACGGAGTTTGGATTTGTGCCCAGTGCATAGCAATAAGCTCATCACCTATTCCATAGTGGGACGTAAACGTAACTGGTGTAACGTGGAATTGGTCTATATTCCACTGCACACCTCTTCGGATATTTTAGGCGTGACATTACGTTACTCTTTAGGATTGTCCAATAATTATTTTCATACTACTAATACGTGTATTCGTGCATATAATTTCGTAAGTTGGCAAATTATTTAGCGTTTGACATTAATTTACAAATCACGTACATATTATGCTTGTTATTTTGAAGGAGCTTTTCTACATATAATGGTCGTCTGAGTTGCACCGAGATCTTATTAGTTTGTGTTTTAGCACGAACGGAGAGGAAAAAAATCTCCTACAAACGCATTTATTATATATACCCCTAGGTGTGTGATGCTGCAGGTAAATATTCATTTATTGGTTTTATAACGGGGTTAGTAGAGTACAATGAGAGTCAAATATCACTATCAGTAGTGACGGAACGTACAGTAATTGCATTTTCTGATATTATAAACTGAAATATCTATAATCAAAATGTTTTCGTCTTGGAGGTATTATGTAAAATTCATGTTACTATCATATGTCTAATATACCATAAGACTATAATCACTATTAATGCAGCGTAAGTGACGAACTTTTTTGGATGAATTCATAGTTTCGAAGTATTGGCTGTCAAAGCCGGGGACATCATATTATGACCATACTTTACACTTTCAAATAGCATAGGGCGCCCTCCAGCTGGTGGAGTGACGAAATACGCAAAGTGGCTTAAAGCGTTTGGATACAAAGAGATGAAGATCGAGCTCAGTGGCGTGCTATTGGAGAGACCTGTGTCCAGCATTGGACGAGAATAGGCTGATGATGATGATGACACTTACATCATTCCATTGTAGGACAGGGGGCTTCTCTCAGATTAAGAAGGGTTAAGACAATGCTCCTGCTGATTGAAGTAGTCACAGACCTTAGAGAATATTGTCGCAGCGTTATTCAAATATCTGCCGTGTTGGTCGAATTCCCAGATGGGGTTCAACTGACATGCTGACGTGGTGATAGGACGCGAACGTAAAAGCGGGCGTGCTCTACTCTCCTCTGTCTACCTGTTCCGGTCTTAAAGGCGTAATGTTACGTAATTGAAATATCCGCATACAGACTTCGGTGATCCGTTATCTATTTGCTGTTGTTAATTTTTTAAGACATGACGTTGTTTTAATAAAAAAATCAGATGATATTTCCATACGCAATGAACAATTTTTCGTCATGCATTATTTTTAACTCGCTTCGTTCTCAGAGTGCTTATTAAGAAAATATTTTACAGTAACTACTTGGAATCACAAGTGCTGTTCAAGTAGATTTGATTTTTTTTTAATGATAACAATTATTGTATTAAGACAAATATAGTATGTTGTTATATCGAAGACTGTGCAATGTGCACGTATCACCATTATAAATCATTGTTGGATCTTGTTGCTTTTTGGGATTTTGTCGAGTTTCAAGTTCGCAGTTGGAAACTATGAACATAATTTTTCGTTTTAAGCCCATTATTTCTTAAGAAAAGCTAAAAATCCAAGCAATTAGACTCTAACTAGATGTAAATTTAACTAGTTTTTGATTTCGACTCACTTTATGTATCAACATTTTTCATTTTAGCTAATGAAATACACATATTATACTCCAAACCACTACTTGAAATTTCGGTTTTGAAAAATTCAACAGCACCCGATCCTAGCTTCGAACCCAGAACCTCTCGATCGTCAGTTGTGTTTGCAACCACGAGACGGACGATGCCGTCCAAGTTGAAAGTAACATGTAATATACGTAGAAAATTTTCTCGAAGTAAAAAGAAAAAATTAAGTAACATCAAAAAAGGAAGTTACTGAAATGTCTATTATACTTTTTTCAAAAATAAATATATAACTCCACATTTATTTTTAGCGCTTTTAACACTGAAGCGTTTAAAAGTTAAGGCCGTGTGAATAAAAAAAAAATATGGGGTCTATTATCTGTTTTTGTCCTATTAAAAAAAGTCATTGATCCTTTCAATTTAATGGGGTATTTATCATGTAAATAATGTAAAAAATCTTGTGAATACCAATAATACATTATAACAACTATAATACATAGTGATAGAGCAGTGGAAGACATTTCAACATATTATCTTCAAAATGTATCGAAGTTCTTATTTCAAAGAGTTATAATTATGTTATATTCTAGTCTTAGACTGCCTCGTTGGTCGTGTTGGTTGCAAATACGACTGCCGATCGGGAGGTTCTAGGTTCAATTTCCGGGTCGGGCACTACAGAAATTTTCTAATTTAGATTTTCTAGTAGTGGCTCGAAGTCTGGATATGTACCCGATGCATGGCTATAGGCTCACCACCTATTCCATTGTAGGACGTGAACGTAACTGGTGAAACGTGGGAATGTTCTACATTCCTCTGCCTACCTCTTCGGGGATTACAGGCGTGATGTTACGTTCGTTATTATTTTCGTTCGTTATTATTTTTATTAAGTAGTACTATGTAGACTTATTGGTAACGACAAACTCATTGAGTCCCAACTGCTTGGCCGTGCACATCGACGTAAAGTAGTTCGACTTGCAGTCTTCTATCGGATATATTTTGGAAAGTGCGCACATCCATCCAGAATCTGGTTCCACCTGCACTATTTTACCATCGGATGTCTGGACGTACGGTAGGGTATCTACCATCCACGTCTTATAGACACGCCCCTGAACAGAATGAAACAGTTTTCTAAATCGTTTTTGTTACAGACTGCGAAAGAGTCGAATTCCCTGACGACTTCTATTCTGCCCAATTCGTACAACCTGTAAATATCCAAGACAAGAGTGAATAGGCGCTTTTCAAGCAAATGTGCTACATTCAGACTGCATCTCGCTTTCCGTCAGGTGGAATAGCAGTCAAATGAAAACTAAAAAATAGCTACCTAAAAAAACTATATGGCACTTATGCTTTATGCCTGCACTTTTGGTTTTTACCTGCCTGCTTAGGAACCTGGCGTGATTTTAGAATTATAGTTATTAGTTATAAGCATTACGTGTGATTTGTTTACAGCCGATAATGTTAAAACGATGTGATCTAAGAACGAAGTGGTGTCGAAGGTGTAAGTTGTAGCTAAGATTAAGAATGAGATGTAAGGATATTTTAAGCACGAAGAACCACGAAGTTTTTATCTCTTAAGGGGTAAATTCACAGTCATAATTTAAAACTGTTGAATTCTTTATTTATTTTATCCCCTTAGAGGAAAAACTGTGAAAAACGTTTCAATGAGTTGCTAGGTCATATAATATTAATTATAGTATTTACGAACAGGTGAAGATCGAGGTAAATGGTATGGTATTGAAATGGGCTGATTATCATGGAAAACAATAGAGAGCCAAGGTGATCGATATAGCACAATGGGTTAACACGCTGATGTGGCAATGGGTTGGTCATGTGTGTTGAAGAAAGAATAATTGCCAGAGCGAGCAGGTTCTGAAGTGAAAGATTCGGCATGCAAACGTAGTGTAGGACGCCCTCCGATCGTAGTGTAGGACGATCTACGAAAGACTGTAGGCAAAAGCTGGATGCGCAAGCCAAAGACAGAGCGCGATGACGCTCACTAGAAGAGGTCTATGTCCAGCAGTGGGCTAGATAGGCTGATAATGATAGACAGTGATGATAATGATAGTAGCTATATCTGAAGACAGTTTTACTCATGATCATCTGAATAGCAACTAGGAATATTTGATACTTGCGCTACTAGAATCATTTCAACAATATATATTTTTAAACGTCGCATCAAGCCTGTATTCCCCTAAGAAATAGACATAGCATTGTAGTACACTCCCACGTTTCACCAGTTACAATTATCTCCCAATATGGGAGCTTATTACCATACATCTGACACAAATACATACTCCTAGCAAATGCTACAAATATTAATTCAGAAAAATTTAATAGTACCCTACGCGGGGTGTTCGAATCCGAGATTTCTTGATCAACAATCGCACCCGCATTCAGACACAACATCGAGACAGTCGAACATAGTAAATATTTATGTACATAATCTTGGATGGAAATCGAATCCTCAGACTCAATAGTTAGCTTTACTAAGTAGTGGGGTTACGCGCCAGTTTAACGATTTATTTTTGTTTATGTTTCCAGTTGCTCTAGTTAATACTTTGAAAGAATGAAATGGAATCAGTCAGAACATTTCATTTTATACTATATCTTATAAAGATTGCTGCGTACACATTTGACAAAGGCATATTGCAATTTTTGTGTTGATTGACATCTGACCTGACTTGTACTCGTGTATTGAATGTGAAATATTTATTCAGTTTGAGTTCTACCGACTCGTCTGACTTTACGCTCCGCTGTTGCAAGAGTTTTTTTTTTATAAACGCACCCCCAAATATTTTTCATCTATATTATTTTTACAGTATCAAATAATAAGTAACCAAATAAAAACAACAGGAACTGTAAAAAAGATTTTCAAATTAAATTTCATTCGTCAGATTCTAACATGTGAAATAAAAATATACTAAGAACCTTGTGCAATATACAAGTAATATGAGATGTATAAAACCAATGCAGTCTTCGAAACCGGCCTGCGTGTATGAAGAGCAAACATGTCAGGTTTGTAAAGACGGAGGTACTTTCTGCCTATTCAGTAAGGAACCTGTCCTGATGATGCAATGGTAATACTGGTAACGGTACTGTGCAAACAAATCGTTAGAATTTGTCAAAAATGACATATATGTCACAGAAAAGCACGAAGTAATCACAAACAACAATGCTTTACTAATCAATAACCACGCCTCTCATTACCTTCGGTCGTTAGCCCTAATTGGGGATCTCTCGGGAATCACTTTGGTAGTTTCCTAAGTGAAGATCAATTACTGGAAATCGAATAAGGACGGGCTTTGCGGCATTCAAATCTTACACGCTTAGTTACTGAGTAAGTTAGGCTATGGTTAGATTTCATATGTGCGGGTACTTATGAATCATTATGGTGATTTTGATTAGCTCACAATTTACGGTAAGTATATATGTATATTGAAAGTTTAAGTTTTGTCACATTGGAATTAATGTAACGATCGTGATTATTTTTATTATTACTTTTATGTCATATTTACATTAGTTTACCTCTGCCTCGTACTTGATTATTTCTATTCTTGATTCCTATCCGGAGGTTGTTTGTTACGAGAACTTTTGTTAGCAATATGACGGCCTTATGTACATTTTCTACATCGCTAATTTGTATTGTCTCCGTTTCACTCTCATTTATTGTACAATAAAGTATAATTAATTTATTGTATTGTATAGTAATATTTAATCCTTATCTGAAAAACAAAAACAAAGAGACATTTTGCGGAAAAAGGAAATGTTACTGTCTTGGAATTATTCCTTGCCTCTGGATGAAACAGGTACTTTTAGATTGCGTTTTAAATATTTACGTGTGTTTCAATGTACTTCGTTAACGCAACAAATCATATCAGCTATAACACGATTTTATTATATTGAGTAATATTATATTAAGTAACACTCTTTAGATAATCGAGACGTGTATTGGATAAATTCAACGGTGGACGCCCAGCCCGCAGCAGCTCATATGTAGTCTTTGCCGTTAATGACGTTGATCCTCACTGTACATGGCAGGCGTGCAGAATTCCCGGAAAAGAATGTAAGTCTAAACCCATAGTAAACTTGTTTATAAACACCGTGTCGATCTACGCTGAGGTATAGCTACGTGGGTAGGTATATTATAAAATGCGGTAAAGCCGAAAAAGGCCGCTAACGTCAAGAGTGTTCAGAAAAAGCGAAACAAAATAGTATCAGACGTTATGTATGGTAGTTTATGTAAATGCTTTTGTCGAGTAATATTTCAGGTAATGCTGCCGAGCCACAATAGTGCTTGATGTCTGTACGCTTTATAGTAAGTAGTCAGCGCCGGGAACTTGATCATTCTTGTTTATCTGGCTATGAAACGAAAACAAATATCAAAATTGCCTTGGCATATATGTTCGGTATGGATACCTAAATCAAAGTATAACACACAATACCTCCTCGTGAAAATCTAGAAGGCATCTTCAAAGCGCTTAATTAGAGCAGATTTAACAAATATGTATAGAAATAAGTATCGGATACACGGAATTGATAATACTGTTCAAGTCCATTTGTACTTCTGTTCAAGTTCAAGTTGTTGACTGCCTCGTTGGTCGTATTCCTTGCAAGTACGACTGCCGATTGGGAGGTCCTGGGTTGAATTCCCGGGTTGAGCACTACAAAATTTTTGTAATGTAGATATATAGCAATAGGCTTACCGCCTATTCCATAGTAGGACATAAACGTAACTGGTGAAACGTGGGAGTGTTCTACATTTCTCTGCCTACCTGTTTTTTTTCGTTCAAGTTGTATGTCAAAAATTCAGTATACGTTTAAAAATAC
>DWDU01001762.1:0-13957 GCA_018245575.1 Jemadia suekentonmiller
CCGATGTATGGCAATAGGCTTACCACCTATTGCATAGTGGGACGTAAACGTAACTGGTGAAACGTGGGAGTGTATTACTGTCTTCTACCTACCTGTTCGGGTACTACAGACGTTATGTTACGTTACTGCTAAATAGTAATATTAAATCACAGAACCTAAAAAGGAAGAAGACAAATAGAGTAATGTGAAATGTTAGAAAACTGAGGATCAAAATTACTGAATTTATTCGTTTTACAATTCGTCCACTTATCGCAAGCAGCTTCAATAATGCCTTTTCCGAACCACAACTCCGATTTAGATTTATATCAGCGTGTTTAGTGGATTCCTTGGCTCGTCTCCCTTCTGATTCGATCCCCAGGGAGCTGCATTGCTGACGTGGGAGTAGACAGGGGAGATAAAAAATTAGTTCACGACTGTGACCGGGCGCAGCTGCGCAGGGGAGCCGGGGGTGCATGTGCAATCCCTCACAGAATTTGATAAATTATGCCGAATTCAAGTGACGAAATTGCTCTCGGAAAGAAGATTACGTCGGAGAAAAAGCGCCCCCTCAAACTTTCCATTGTTCGACAGTACATCAGTAACGGGATTTGTGTTGAAAAATAGTCGGCTTCGAGGAACAAAATAATATTCAGAATTAAGTGCTCTTTCATTTCACCCGCGCATTATTGGAGTTAACATATACGTGGACTGTAATTTTCCATCATTTCCTTATAAATACTTAATAGTTGTACGCGGCGACGATTTGCGAAATGTAAAATGGAAATTAATGACAAATGAGTTTTAGTTTGAAAACATAATTCTATACGGGGAATGAAACAATCGCGCTGAGTGAGACATTAACATCGCGTTTATTACCGCCTAACGATTTTCGAATAACAACTAAAACTTGTCGTCTATTAATGTCATTTTCGCTTATAGGCCATCAAAGTCTCATTCAGTACTGACATAAAGGTCAATGTACTGTGTTCGGTGCTTCCTTTTTGCCGTCGGGCTTTATGTAAACGAGGGTCTGCATTCCTTGAGTAATCTGTGCCATGTTCAACTCTGACATGTTCGTCACATTACACAACGCACACTGGACATCTACTTATATAACATGCCGTTATGTTGTTACTCATTATGTAATAAGACATATAGACATTCCTATTTCATTGTTATTTACTTTAAATTCCTATTTCATTATTCTCTCTCGGCGTCTCATCTGATAATATGTAAGGTTAACGCCGTAGTCTACCGTGCTGCCCATGTAGAATTTGTAGACTTCACACGCCTGAGAAAACATAACAAAGAATATTTTTTTATTTGCGATATCAAAATTCCCTTCACAGAAAAGTCTTCGTCTGTCGCCACGTTAGGCGTTGCCTGTAAATTTCTTTAGAGATTGTTCAGTGCTTTCAGCTCATCCCTGTAATGCAAATCAAGGGAGACCCGATTGCCTCTCGCAGCTTCCATTCAAGGAGTTTAATAAAGCGCTGAAGCATCTTAGCCGACGATAAAAAATTCAATTAGATGTTTTCATGTTCCGCCAACTTGCTGCCGTTGTCCTCGAGTCTTGTATTACAAACTCTACGGCACTGGAATGAAAAGAAATAAGGATAAAGACCGAAGCCTGGGGATCGTATTGCGAAACTTAATTAATATATTTATATGTTATATTGTTTTATTATTACAACCCAATTATTGAAATATAACAAAATTGTGAAAAATATGTTATAGCATAAATAAATAAAATATTGCACAATCTTGGCCCAGTTAGTAGGTCACATTTTGCCACCAAATGTACTGCAGACGGAACGCGGAAAATGCAATACGTTGCGCTATGTAGTGCAAGAACTTGTCAATTTTATTTTGCAATAAAAATATGTTAATTATTCAAAATTTATAAACAAAACATTACTTAATTCAAGTTACTAATTTCTTCGCTACCTTGAAATGGACTTATTTCTCTCAATTTAAAAAGTGATATGCAAGACATTTTACACAACATACCAAAAATGTCTCTAGAGCGTAAAAATAAACTTTATTTAGAAATGAGTGGAAATTAATGGAGGAATAAATGAGATATTATGAAAATAAAAATAGTGATATTATATACCTACTAGCATCAGTTTAAAATAAAAATGAACAGCATCAACCCTTCCATCGTTTCTACGAAAACTTCGTCTTCGAATTAATATGATTAAGCAAATACTGATGCACATCTACCAATTCGCGCAAGGGATGAAAGGGTAGAGACCCTCTGATTAGCCAAACTTAGCTCAGACATATTTTCAGGTGACGAGTACGTTCGTCTCTTGCTTGTACTTTTTATTTCACGCAATAAAACGAATTTACTGTGTTACTGACACTGTGTAAAAAGACCTTTAAGGAAACATGTGCATTTGGTTATTTGATTACGTGCCCTTACTTCCCATCCTCTTTCGTATACGTTGTTTAATTCTAAAACACCAATACATTTGCCCGACCTTAGATATCTAAATCTTAGTCTATGCCGAGTCTTTTCCATTTTATTTTCAGTCAATTCGCCTTGTCCTTTTATTTCACACACACGTTTAACACCGTCGGGTTATTAAGTTCTGCTTTCTTTAGGCACTTGTGAATGTCGAACACCCAAGTTTCGTTAATTCTGCCTTACTTTTTCAGAGCGATTATAATATTTTAGTTTTTGGCGCTGGAACGTGTAAGAGTCGAAGTCAATATCGTTATCAGAAAGGCAGCGTAAAAAGCCTGTTTTACTTTTAGACGTTGTGCAGAAGTGGCACCTTGAGGAACACAATTAAGTATTTACTACTCATAGAAAATAATCGCACAGAAATTTTCTTATCTGCAATCTGTTTTTTAGATCTAATGCCCTAGTTTTGTTTAGCGCTACAATAATATAGATGGTATTATTAACTTAATAATATCATTAATTAATTAATTAATTTTTTAATTAATATCATTTTAAGAACGTAAAAAAAAGTAACATCACCTCTGTATATGTACATGTACAGTCACGTTACACCAGGTATTCTCAGTGATCTTCGTAACCATCATCATTAATTTATTGCAGCCCACTGTAGGACATACACCTGAACTGAGCGGTAATGCCCATAATCACCACGCTGGGCAGAAGGGTTGAGGATCGCAGAGCAAGGCTTCTCGCATCTGGAAAGCCATGCGCTGGCAGATCGCGCCATAACGAGATCTGCCAGCGTCGGGTTTAGTCGTCTCGTACGACACCCTGTATTCCATCTGTATATAATCTTATTATCTCTATTTTCAAATTCAAAAACTACGAACAGTACTATGCGTATCTCTTTGCGAATTAAAAGCGTGATGCTACGTTTTTTGTAACGTACAACATTAGAATGGGATTTGTTCAGTGTGAGGCGGACAGGCACAGGGCGGGCGGAATGACTATATTTCCTTTTTATTGCGAGCCCTACGCGGACCAATTACAGCTGCAATTAACTTAATTTGAAGGTCTGTAACTGTTGCTTAACTGATGCTTGACCAGTAGATTACAAAAGCCTTTCCTTTTTCATTGAGTTTGAGTAAATTAAAGTATTTGAATTTTATTTTTGCAAATTGTTCCATTATTGAATTACTCAGTGCGGGCAACATTGCAGTAAAACATATTTATTAGAAGACAAAACGAATTTATTCAATACAAAGAGACACATCAAAATATAACAGGTGTATAACTTTCATATAATAAATTATTATGGACAACGTTACTTATGTTTTAAAATGAAATATCCAAATATTCACGGGTATATTCAACTATTAAATTTGTGGATGTAAAAGCTAAATATTTAAAATGAAAGTCACGATGGAACGCTATAAATATCGCCGCAGTTCATGGTTTAAAAATGTTAAGCTGTTATCGCGCCCGACCGCCAGTTCACTGGTATTACTTCACTTCCTTTTACGTCACTGCAGCGGAACGCAAACAAATTCACAAAATCTGAAAATCATTGAGTTTGAAGAATTCTTTTACATATAAATCAGCAGATGTATAATAAGAATGTTTAAGAAACACGGCATGTCAGTAAGGACAGAAATAATCGGCGCTCAGTGCACTCTGCTTACCCCATAAGAGACAGATATTCAACAAATCAAATTCTTCATTTATTGAAATAATTGCCAGCGTAGCTTCAACAATTTCTGCGAGCGGTGGAGAACTAAGCCCGAAACGTCCTCGACGATGGTAAGGGTAGCACGATACATCCCGGTGAAGATTCTCCCTTGAGACAACTTTGAGAACAATCAAGAGCTCATATGATTATAAATGTAATAAAACATTTCAGTAAAACATCGAATTAATATTAACATCGAATATTTTATTGCCATAACATATGTTTGTTAATCATTCAACGATTTAATCTAAACATTCTCTTAAATTCAGAACGGGTTGCGCTGTTAATTATAATGTGAAATTATACAAGTTTAATTACCTGACATCCAGTTTGAAATGACATTATGAGGTATGAAAAATATTTAGTAAAGGTTAAGTAATAAAGTAATAGTGCAATGGAATATAAATTTATTCCAAACATTTCATTTGAATACAATTATGATCCTTGAGTTAATGCGGCATTGAGAAATGCTTTGTAATTGTTATCGGCAGTCATTTGCTCTTTGAAACAACTGATACTTTAGACAGTCCAGAGCGTATTCCTCGAAGTTACGATGTCCCAAGATCATTTATTTGCGGACAACACCGCAAACATTATTTAGAAATAGATTTCGTGGCGCCCACAACATTTCATCGTATCCCAAGGGTTGACTAGTGGAGAATGCCATGAGACATTAAATTCACCCTTTCTAATATATTATATTGCCAATAATACATTGTATTATCCCCGGGTCGGCAACTATTGAGTTTAACTCAAAACTCTTAGTGGTAACTCAGAGTCTGAAGTTGTGTCGGGGTCTGTCGCAATAGGCTCACCCCTATTTCATATAAAGGTATAAAGTTAACTATTGAAACACGGGAAGTGGGACTGTACTACACCCCACTACATTGAATGAATGAACGATCTAATGAATGAAGGAATGAACATACAAGTAAAAAATAGTATTACAAACCCGACGTTTTCATTTTCGAAAGCTGAACGCTGCAGTATACTATGCAGGAATTACATGCAGTACGTTGTCGGGACAAGCTCTTAACTACGATTTAGAAAACTATTTAAACTCAGCACAAAACAGCAAGTCGTACAAAACTCGCTAGGGAACTTGGGCTTGAAGTATATGCAGCAAAGTTGAAATAATGTGTTGAAAGTTCTTGCAGAATAAAAGTGACATCATAGTGCAAATGTTATGCATTATGAAATAGTAAGCGGAAATATAGTGGATATAATTAAACGCAGTAATTACATATCGCATAACGAAGAAATAACGATAACTGATTTAAATAAACAGACCCTTGTTGTACAGTTTCTATTTGCTGACTAGTTTTAAGTATACAGTGATGAAAATAAAGAAAATAAATAAATAAATAAAGCTTCAATAACATCGTCCGTCCAAGTAATTACCTGAGAAATGTTACAAAGTCACATAATAACCACGCCGGAATGTGGGTCAATCTCGACATCTGGGTTAACGTCCCATAATTATCCCTGAATACTACATACGCCGCCTTTATCTGCGCGTCGCCTGGTGCGGTTATCTTACGGTTGTTACAAGGAAAATAAAACATTTGACTAACCTGTCACGAGTGGCGCACAAATCTGTGGAAAGCCTTCGTTCGAACTGTCTTAGAGAAAAAATTGTATAGCGTCATTCAAAATAAATCCTACTTAATCACTCTTTCTTGTTACTCGGTACCACGTTCATAAGTAAATGTATGCATACGTATTATAATAAAACCACTAATAGTTTTTTCTAATATACTCGCCTTTCAATCTCTTTGTTGTATTTACTCGCATTTTTATTAATTTACGGGAAAGCTATCTTTTCATAAAATAACGTATTTCTATTATTAAAGCCCTGACAGTTCATATCATCGTACTTAGTTATTTTTTACTATGGAATTATCTTTGTTTTATAAAAAGATACGTAATGAAAAGCTGACACTGATCCCTTTCATCTCTAACAACAATTTGTTTCCGCAATACAAATGTAAAAACAAGTAACTTAGTCGTGTTTTATTTTTTAAAACTCGTTGGTTTTCATGCACTAAATTAATACGTTGTAAAATATTCATTATTGTTACGAAATAACTTATTATTTCAATACAAATGTTAATCCAGCTACCAAGGGAAAGAAAGTAAAAGTCTTGATGTCACCTCCATCAAACCCGTGCACATACTGTCTTACCAAATTATTTAGGTCTTAAAAATTAAAATGTATCTTTCATTAGGTACATGTAATACTTTTCATGTCATACTAAAACTATAATTAATAAGTAGCGCATGCATAGTACCTTGAAATTCTGAGCCAAATATCTCTATCTTCACATACCTGTCTTAATTACATTGTTTACATTCTTTAATTCAGTAAAATAAAACAATAGTTCCATGTGACTCTTCTTCGCTTCCCAATACATCACATTTGGCGTACAAGAGCGAAAAATCAGTAAATCCAATTTTTGCATCTTGACTCTCCAATATAAAAGTTAAGAACAAGTGCATATAAGAGTGAGGAATGAGGAATTCGTGCGATCACTTCAGGAGACGCAACGGGCTGAAAGCGCACAATTGATTTGCATTGAGACCCAACAAAGCGCTGAGACCGGCGAGGAATCCTGCGCAGTGGAACGCTCAACTAAATCCCGGATTAAAAGTCGACTCGACTGAATGAAGACTTACGCTGATGGAATTTCCCTTAAATGAAAAGAAATGTAATGCAGTGAGCCCGCCTTTCGCTGTTTTCTCTCGTATCCTACGACTTTGCCATCACGACATCATCTCTGCGAGGTATTTAAGACGAAATTTTCAGGACGACTTGTTATATTCAGTTTAATAAGCTTGTGACATGTTTTTTTCGGCACCTCATCTTTTTCTAATGTCTAATTCTAAGAGTTTATAATTAGAAATATATTTCAAGTTAAGTTAATTCGAATAAATTTAATATTCAATGTTACATGTTGAAATTAAATACTTACAATACGGAAACTCCTACAATACTCAAACCGCAATACGAACGGGCAGGATAACGACAAGTGGAAAGAAAATTAGAAAATGAAATTAAATTTTTGTCATCACGTAGTAAGGCATTTTATTAAACTCCTTGAATTGAAACTCCGGGCGACAATCGGAACTCCCTTGATTTACATTACCGGGAACACCACATCGCGCACAAAGCTCCTCGAGGAATGCCCGAATGAAATTTAAAGTCACATCGTTGATATGCAGTGTCTTTGTACCGAGCAGCATGTTGATATGACGGGGAAGTGTTAACAAAACGTAACACGTAACATCACGCCTGTATCCCCAAAGAGGTAGGCAAGGGAGTGTAGTACACCTTTCAACAGTTACGCTTGCGTCCCACTACGGAGGAGATGCTAAGCAACATAAGGATTTTACGACTGCCTCGTTGATCAAGTGTTTGAGGACGCGACCCCGGTTTCTCGACTGGTCCTAGTTTCAAGTCCCGGGTCGGGAACTTTTGGATATTTCCAATTCGAATTTGTGGTTAAAATTACTAGTAGTGGCTCGGAGTCTGACTTTGTACCCGGTATATTGCACCACTTATAAAATAATGGGACTTAAACGTAACTAATGTTACGTAAAGTTGGGAGAATACTGTGCCTACCTTTTAACGATTACAGACGTGATATTACATTAAAAAAACGACGGAAACTATGTTTATATTTTAATATTCAGCTGCTATGTTATAAAAGACTGATAACGTAGTGTTAAAAAGTTCCTTCAAAGCAGACAAAACGTTTGTAATACCTCTGATGTTGCAGATGTCTAAGACGGTAACCAGTAACCATGAGATAGGTCATCTGCGTACTTGCCATGCCTTTGAATATAAAACGGAACATTAAAAATCACGCCACATAATAAAGTATTCATAAGAACAAAGCTCTTCCACTTCACAATGTCGTCACAGCGCCTTGAGATGACGGATCCGCCTGAAACATGGTTTAAGTTACGTTCGGTATGTAGACCCTCGTTCACGTAAAGCCCACCGACAAAAAGAGAGTAATATCCTAGGGTGACCTTTATATCCCCGCGGAATGGGTTTTTGATGACCTTTGTGCGAAAATAACATAGTTTAAGTACATACGTACTACAAATTCAACCTCTTTGTTATGTTCGAAAATGTCAAAACTTTTTACGCGAAAGCAGTGTACGGTGTGCCATTAATGCGGCCATTCCCATTCGTGTGCAATAGTTATATTTATTATTTTAAAATAACAAAAATCTAATTAGATAAATACTTGATTGCTTCTTAAGTCGCAAAGCGGTTGCAAAGCGATCAATAGGCCTTTGATGATCCAGAGGTCCTGTGTTCAAATCAAATTCTACTGGATTTTACTCGCTTAGATTTCCTACACTCCTCTGCCCACCTCTTCGGGGATTACAGGAATTATGTTACGAGACATTAATATGTAATATGTCGTATGTATTATGCCGGAGATACAAAGAGTTTCGGCAACTTCATGAATAAAAAATTATGAATAATAGCCGCAAATAAACTCTCTGACGTCACTGACGATCGATATAAAACATTATGCAGTACATTGACCAGTTAGCATAAAATGTCCTGAATGGCTATTCATAGCATGAAAAAATGAACTCAATGCTAATGTGTCACTCGCCGGTATTGTTTCTTTCTTGCTAGCGAATTATGTTTTCAAACTGAAACTCATTTGTCATCAGTCTCTATTCAAGCTTCTGAAATTGCAAAACTACAAAGTGTACCTACTGATTGTTATATGAACGAATAGACTTTAGGACATCTTAGATTGTACTGTTCGTAACTCTTTTTCATCATCATTCACATAAATACTTGTTGACTGTACCATATGTCACATGATCATATAAGTCATTTGTAATTGGCAGTATTCTATTACCAATGAGCAACACTGTCTTCTAGATGAAAGCATCGTTTTTAACTGGGCTTTGCCGATATAGTTTTTATTTATATTTCGCAGACTAGACATAAATATTAATACACCTATATAATATACTATATTTTCATAGCTTATCATGTATGACAAATCGACAATGTAAAAACAAGATTTGTATTAGTTTATTGATAATAATAATTAAAATAATAGAAATAATAATTTACGGAATGTTTGTCGTTTACATGTTTTAGTTTCAATGTTAACCTCTGTACACATCTATTGTAACTCATATTTCATCCAAGTATTTCTACAAAATGAACGCCACTAATACCTATATATCTGTTGATATAAGAAATGGGATTTTATGTTGTCATTACTCACACACATGTCATAGAATAACACTGACACTACAAATAGGTAAAAATAAAAGCCATGAAAAGCCAGAACTAATAATTATCCCTCAATACCATAACATATCGCGTATAGTCAAAATAATAACTCACAATATCAACTCAGGCAGCACAATATGAACATAACAATGTATATGAGTGCAGTACAAATGTTACATAATATACATGTGTACAAATTATACATATACAACAGATTATTGACAATGACAAAGGTCGGCAGTGGATTTGACATTTTGTTATGTGGAAGTGAAAAATGGCGCGCTGTCAATGGGACGTGCCCTCCTTGTGTCGTATTAGCCAGCTATTTGTCAGCAAAATGTCCGCGATTATTCCTGATTTCTATCAACGCATCTATAAAAAAATCTTACCTTTATCTCGAGCTCAATAATACTATTACAGAAAAAAAATCACTCGTTACATAATAGTACCTTACAAACGGCCTTTATCGACTTGTTTTAGGTTATAATATTACTTTTATAATACGCTATTTAACAACAGTAAAAATGTGCTACGAATAGTAATCATCCTATTAAGCTTTAAAATTTTGAGAAAAATAATTTAATTTGTTAGTAAAAAAACGAAAAGAAAATACAATATTTTTTTGAAATGTAATCAACAAGAAAGTCCTGTGATTGGTTGTTACGTTGATGACGTCACGCGCGAGTAAATACTACATATCGTTGTACGTTTTTCGACGTTATCCTCCATTTTTGGGCTATTTCTAATATGATTTCCTAATATTTGTATATAAAATAGATATCTAAGATTTATGTAATTTATTTTTAATATGAAAATGATAAGAAATTATCTGAAAGCTGATAGCAATAGGTAACCTACCTAAAATAGATGCCTTTATGGTTGCACTTTCTCCAACAAAAATGCAGATTTCTATACTGTGGAACTCAAAAATGTAAAAATAGTAAGGTCATCAGCTCTTTAAAAAAATTTAAATTCACACCAACCTTTTCGAATGAGTATTAAGAAACGTTTTATAAAATTTCATTTTTAGGTTATATTGACAAAATACATCTGTAAAATTTACATAAAATTTCTTAGTTTTATTTATTTTTGTAATTGTTGGATTAATAAAAGTAATTTTGATTTTGATTTTTGATCAAAGATCACGTTACGTGATCTTCATACATAAAAACATTTGAGTGAGATATATCGCTCTTTGGGTCTCTTCGTGCTTATTGTAACCACTTCTTCGTATTTTTGGGTCCGTTGGAACAGAAACGAATTGCTTTTGTGGACTTTTAATAGACTTATACATAGCGCCACTACACAACATTTGTACACTATTTTATATAATAAAACAGTCGTAATCTCAGTAGACCACTACAGCCGAACTGCTATTTACGAACGTGTGACGTCACACTTATCGTGGCCGACGACACTACAGAAACTACGTTAATGGCGGCGTTTTGGGTATTTAAACTTTAACTATTGTTTTGGGCACAATAACTGACAGAAGATGGGCACAATAACTGACAGAAGACAATAATGTTATAGATTTCTCGCGGAATCGAAACCAAAGAAGAATATCTTTATCTAATATTCAATATCTATCTTAAACCAGAATTCAGTAATGCGTCCGTGTACGTACGTGTGACCGTGACATAGTACCAAAATCAATAAAATGCACAATATATGTACTTTGTAGCTCAACCTAAATACTATTAGTGACCACGATCTACAGAACTAACTCAAAATATTTTTAAAATACAACCTTAAGTACTGTACTTATGAACATCCAAATTTTCCTCGTATCAAATTCTACGTATACATTTTAATAATTCGATAAACTTCAATGTACCCACTATTCACTAACCAAACACGAAAATATCGATTTAATTAAAAATATATAGGTATACACAACAAACGCATCTTTTGTTTTTGAGTAATGTATTTCCTAATGCCAAAAAGTATCATTAAAAAGAGTTATATGGCAAAATTCAGAAGCCACACGCCACAGAAGAGCGAACAATGTTACCCAAAGCGAACTTTTGAAAACCGGTAATGCGAGCCTGCGTGCTTTGTTTAATGTATTTAAATAATAGGACCGTATGAATGTACCTTACAGGAGTTTTCAGATCGTTGTGATAAACGCTGATAAGCTACATAAGTCCTTGTACATTTTGTGATAAATGCCTTTATATATTATGTGATAAATGACAAATACGTAAAAACCATAAAACTGTAGTTGTGACATAGTTAAGACTACAGATGCGTCGCAGTCATAAAACAAGTTCAACCCTTCTATCTAGAACACGGTAAGACAAGAACTAGGTTGCGGCGTAAATTGACGTGGCAGTTGTTTTCGTTGTACATTGAGCCTACTTAGTCGTTATTCCTAGTGATATATAAGTTTTCTTTTTACATATTCATATCAATAATAATTTAAATCTCTTTTTAATAGCAAAGACATCAGATGGGGGAGTCCGAAGCGTGCATGAAGAGACGCTATATAGAGATAAATGTAAAAGGCGCACTTCAGGTCTTTAATGATAAAGATATTTGGCACTAGGTACCCTCTGCATACTCCGTATGTGATCTGGCGTGATGGTGTAATAATAATAACAATAATAACAAAATGGCAACAGTAAAAGCGTTAGCAACACGAAGTTCTAACTCTGCACTCATAGGTATTGAAATGTTTATAGAGTCAAGGTAACGTTCATTTTATTATGGGTTAGTATTTTTAAAGTTGATTTTATTTTACAGAAACTAACAGTACGGCATAGTTTCGACCGGTGATGCATCGGCCACGCGGCTGCCAAGCCACTGCGGCGTGCGGTGTGCTCAATTGTTTGTCATTTTTTGGAAGCATACGAATACAATGCCGTGAATATTACGTTTTTATTTCGTTACCGCAGATGGCTAATAATACTTTGAGAATCCTGATAATGTTTTCGGCTTTTGTAGGATGAATTTAAGCAAGTGTTAGACGCAAAAACACATGTATTTTTAACTATAAAAATTTTAAAACACCCGATAAAAAAATTTATACAGGCGAATAGCGTTGACATAACGTTTTATTAAATACGAAATCCCTGTTTCAATGTGAAATTAATAACTTAAGCAAAGTTCAGTTATAGGTTCAAAATAATTTACTGAAAGCGCTTATGGGTACCTACATAAAATTTACAAATTAATAAAATAAAAACCATTCGCGCATCACTCACACCAACGCGCATACCAACTTCAAAAATCATCAGAAATTCAAATGCATACACGGCAACGTTTATATCCCTGTAACAACACAATTGAAAGTTTCCGCGGCGCGTGAAGCGTAGACAAAGGCTTCGTGTGTTACGACTTACGGGACATTATGGGACGTTAACCCATATGTCGAGATTGACCCAAATTCCACAAGCGAGCATCTGTTTAGTTCTTGAGTGTTCACTTCAAAGCACAATTTTAATGAATCTTGACATTAACGGTTCTGTTGTTACAGGTGTATACAACATCTGTAATGGTGATTATTACATAATTATTATGGCCCGTACCGGCCTACGTACAAACGTAAAATCATGAGATGACATTGATCGATGTGGAAGGAAAGTGTCAGGTCTGTAAAGCACTGGTAATCGGTACTCTCTACGTACAATCAAGAGACCTGGCAAGACGGCTTCGTAATAACTAGAAAGTACGACATGACTGCCTCGTTGATCGATCGTTGCAAGCGCTACTCCCGTTAGAGAGGTCCTAGATTCAAATCCCGACTTGGGCACTGTTGCGTTTTTCCAAATTGATATTTTTACTAGGCTCTCGGAATCTGGATTTGTGTCCGGTGTATGGCAATAAGCTCACCTCCTATTCTATAGTGGTGCCTAAACATATTTGATGAATCTTGCGAGCGCACTACACTCCTCTGCCTTCCTCTTAGGGGATTACAGGCTTGATGTTTATGCTTGAAGTATTCTGTCACTTTATGCACCTTTGATATTCGTAATTAGTCAGCAAACTGCTCGCACCTCGTTTATGAAGCAGCCATTACTTAGTTGCCCCTAAGTTTTTCTGCCATAGGTATAATACTTAAGACATTTACACATCTATCTTTTACACTAACTTTAAACCGTCTTCGGAAGTGAATTATGAGGCGCTTTACCCGGCAGCTAGTCAACACGAGACTTAAATAATTATAAAGTAGGATCAGTATTGTTTCCTGTTTATCAATTAGCCAATAGTTGTCATCAGTAGTTTTAATACGCTTAGCAATTCATTACTAATTTCTCTCAAATAAACAAATTACGATCTATATGTTATTTATTTTCTTATTCATATGTTAATTCTCTCACACATACGATCGTTCATTGCCTCCGCCGTTCATTCTTTGGGTCGTTCGTTCCTTCGTTCAATAATTCACTCATTTATCAAAGTCTACTAGTAACTGCCTTGTTGGTCGTGTTGGTTACAAGTGCGACTGCCGATCGGGAGGTCTCGGGTTCGATTCCCGAGTCGGGCACTACAAAAATGTTCTAATTTAGATTTTCTAACTTAGATTTTCTAGTAGTGGCTCGGAGTCTGGATATGT
>DWDU01001763.1:0-13948 GCA_018245575.1 Jemadia suekentonmiller
TATGTTAAAGCATTAGGGCTGTCGCAAATATTGATTATAAAGTCATGATTGAATGGATCTATGTGTTCATTATTACATGCTATTACAAAATTGAGCCTAGTTTTTTGGAATCTGGGACAAATAAATATTAAGTGATGGAATGTTTGTGAATCGAGGTTATTGCATGGACATACATCGTTATTGGTTATTTTAAATCTATGGAGATATGATTTGTGAAATGCATGGTTTGTTAAGAATTGTGTTATTGCAAATGTTGGTTTGACGGCAGATAAGAATTTGGTGATGTGGTCAAATAAAGGAAAAAGTTTTTTGGTGTAGTTATTATTACTTAGGTTATTATAAAACTTAATTGATGCGTCGTGTAAAATGAGTTTGCATCTTTTTTTAATGTAAGAGATGGGTGTATTTAAAAAATCAGGCGATTTATGTGATGACGCAGCAGATTTAGCTGCATTATCTGCCATTTCATTGCCAGTAATTCCGATGTGTGCCTTGATCCATGCAAACTTTATGGTAATGTTATTAATGTTTGCTGAGTGTAAATAATTAAAAATTTCAACAGCGAAATGATTGTGACTATAAGAATTTGAGAGTTCCATAAGAGCCGATTTGGAATCAGAAAAAATAAAAGTATTTTCAATTTTGTGTTCAATAATCCACTTGCACGCCCTCACTATAGCGAGCATTTCTGCTTGAAATACAGAGCATGTTGGGTGTAGTTTTAATTTTTTAATTGTAATGACATTATTTGGATTGATGATTACAAAGGATGCTCCCACTACGTCATCATGTCTGCTACCATCAGTGAAGGCGCACCAATGGTCGTCCCTTTGGAACTGCTCAAATGCTTCGAGAGATAGGATTTCAGTGTATGAAATGGGTTGGCGAAGTGCGGGATGAAGTAGTGAGGAAGGTGGTGAAGGTTTTTCAAGTGGAATGTCTGATGGGAGAAAAGGTGAGTGTCCGCGAAATTTTGAAAGTTCAATGCAGGATATGGATTTGATTTTTTCTGGGAGAGGTGGAAGTTGTGCAAGTGAAATTGATGTGATGGTATTAAGAGTGTGAAAGCCATGAAGAATTTTGATCGCAAACATACGTTGTAATGAAATAAGTTTTTTATTGATGTGTTTATATTTTATTACATCAGACCAAATGTAAGCACCATAACATATTATTGGTGTAATTACTTGTTCATAAAGAATTCTAATATTATCAGAATGAATGCCCCATGTTGGTCTTGTAAATATTAGTAATTTGTAATATATTTTTTTTGCTTTATCTATTGTATATAGAGCGTGTTTTATAAATGTTAATTTTTTATCAATTATTATTCCTAAATATTTAAATTCATTACTGAATTTTAATTTTATGTTTACCATGAATATATTTAATGTACTACATTTTTTCGTAAAGCCTATCATCATGGTTTTATTTGGACCAAACGTTAATTTTGCGTTGATTCCCCAGTTATTTATGATTTTTAAAGCTTTATTTGTTTTTGACTCCAGTTCAGTCAATGAGGATGAATGGGTGATTAGAAGTATGTCATCAGCAAATGCTTGGAGATGGCAGTTGTTTGGTAAATTTTGTTCTAGTAACTCATCTAATAATAAATTCCACATAGTGGGACCACAAACAGAACCTTGGATACAGCCACGGGACATGACCTTATTAGCATTTATGTCTGAAAAATTTAATGAAATTTTTCTATTTTTGATGTAGCTTAATAATATTCTATATAGATTACTAGGACATTCATATTTACGTAATCTATAAAAAACAGATGGCCACCAAGCGTTGTCGAATGCAGCTTTTATGTCTAATGAAATAGCTATTACGTGTTCACCAAGGGCTTTTTTGGATTTAATTACATTTAAAGCGGCATGGATGGCATGAGTGGTTGAAGTTTGCTGTTTGAAGCCGAATTGTAGTTTGTTACAATGATTGTTAATATTTAGGTGATGATTTAGTCTATCTATGATGAGTCTTTCTAATAGTTTGCCGAACACATTTATTAATCCAATGGGACGAAATGATGATAAATTATTATAAGTGTCTTTACCTGGTTTTGGTATGACTTTAATGATAGCATGTTTCCAAGGTTGAGGGAAGTATTCTAATTGCAAGCATCTATTATATATTTTAGTTATGAGGTCAGGAAAATGAGTAGTGAACATGAGACAAATGTCTGCAGTGAGATGGTCAATGCCTGGGGCCTTTTTATTATTCATATGTCGTAGACAGCTAAGAATTTCATTAATTGTGAATGGAGGTTCCAGTGTTGTGTTTAATGGCAGAGTCATGCTGTGTCTTATATGTTTTTGTAGAGGTGTGGTATCATTAGTGTCATCCGGAAAAAAATTGTTAATAAGGGCGTAGGCAGTATCAAAGCTATTTGTGGTATATGATCCGTCATTAAGTAATAGAGTTGACGGTGGTTGTGTGATTGGTTTTGTTTTAATGATGCGATTTGTCACTGACCATACATCCTCCTTGCCTTGACGAGAGCAAAATTCTTTAAAATGTTTAGAGGATGTAGCACAAAAAGCATCAGAATATTCTTTTTTTGCTACATCACGTTCCGCTATAACATCATTGAGAGGTAATTTCCTCCGAACATACCTAGATAATTTATGATGTGCTTTTAGTACTTTTCTTTTTAGTTCTTCTAAATTTTGATTCCAAAAGGGTGCCTTTTTGGCTTTTCCAATACAACGAGGTAACAATATATTACAAGCTTGTTGTATAGTATTTACAACTTTATTAATAAAATTGTCCAATTCATCACAGTTCATCGAATCAATAATATCTGTAGATGTAAGTTTTTTATTCACTTCATATTTAAATTTATCTGAAATTTTATTCCATGTTACTGTATTTGTATTGTACTTGAATGTGGATGTTTTTTTATTTTGTGTAAAAATTACATTATGGAATGATGTATTAAATGTAATGGCATAATGATCAGAACTAGGTATGAGATTAATATTTACAGTCCAATTACTGATGTGAATGTATGAGCAATTGGTTACAAGGGTCAGATCTATTATTGATTCCCTGGGAATTTGATGAGCAATTGTATGATATGTTGGATGGTTACCTGAGTTACAAATGAATAGGTTATTGTTTGTGATAAAATCAAAAATTAAATTTCCCCTATTATTATTTTGTCTAGACCCCCAAATATTATGCCAACCATTAAAATCACCACAAATTAAGAATTTTGAATTTTGATTTGAATTTATAAATAATTCAAGATTTTGTAAAGTATTGTATTTATCATTGCGTGGTTCTATATATATGGAGATCAAATAAATATTACATCCCGATTCATCTCTACATTTTATAATACATAAATTAGAATTTGAATAATTTGTGAGGCCTAAAGAGCATAATACATTAGAGCGTACTGCAATAGCAGCATGAACAGGACGTGATGAAGGGAATTGGTGCAATGTATAGGTGGGATTATTTAATTTCATGTATTCTAAATTGCCGGTGTATGGTTCGGTGATAAATATGAAGTCTGGTTGATTATTGTCTAGGTAGATTTTTAACTCATGAAGTGCATTTCTGCTTCTACCAAGGTTAATCTGAATGGAATTATAATCGCAGTGTGAGGATGTATCAGCAGAAGTATTTAAATTATTTGAAGTAGGGCTATTGTCCATAGTCAATTTTGTTGCGAGTAAGTTTAATCATAAAGTTTTTCCTTGGGCAAGTATCAGATGTGGCGCTATGACTGATATTAACATCCTTATTGTTGTTCTTTTCATTATATATTTTACAATTGTAACAGATTGATTTGGAGGAGTCTTTTTGTATAATGCAATCTATGTATTCATGATCTTCAGAACAGTGAGAACAATGAGTTTCATTGAATTTGCAAAATTTTCTAGTGTGTCCGAATTTTAAGCATTTAAAGCATTGTAAAAGCGGGCAGAAGTCTTTGATATGAATACGTTGGTGGTCTAAGTTCAGTTTGCCTTCCTTGGTTATTAATCTCCATAAGTATGGAGCGCACATGAAGATTGCGTTGTACAATTTATTATTTTTGTTATTTCTTATAAATTTGAGTATGAGGTCGTTGTTATTTTTTAAGTTAAATTTGATATGGTCATTTTGGTTGATTATGATGTCTTTGATGTCTTCATGATTAATTTCGTTATTAATTCCTTTTAAAATGAACATCGGTTTGAGTTTTTTGCACTCCTCTGCAGTCATTTTTGTGCTGGATTCATTGACTTTTTGTAATGTTGCATTCATATGTTCAAGATTGTCAAATTCCACTCTTAATTTATTGTTAGATACAAATTGTATTTCTGATGGAGTGAAATTTGTATTTTTAAAAGATATGTATTTCCTCCAGGTCGTCAGAGTATCTAAAGAACTTTTAGGATCTTCTTTAGATGCAACAATTATTGCCGGTTTGTTTGCATATTATACACATATACTGGGTTGCAAACGAAGAATTGAATCATGAAACAATTTTATACGTTTTAGGATGGGTTAATTTTTACTTTTATTAAATGTAATTCTGCCGTTTAACATTTGAGAAAGTCATCTTTGATGTCACTGGTATTTATTTCGCACTTTTTTGCAGAGATGTAATAATAGTTTTTACAGTCTGGAGACACGCGAGTATGAACTACTCTTCTGTGGATAGATTTTACATGAACAGAATCATCGGTGGCCATATAATGATAATTAGATATTTTTATATTTTCTATCCAGACCGACGGAATTGAGGTAAAATAAAAAATAAAGAATATTGGTAACTAATGTAGTGTATACAAATGAAACCTATATGTAGGTACACCCCACAATACAGTCTGAGTAAAACAAAAATAGACAACAAAATTAATCAAATCGCACTCGCTCAAATTATACTTATCGTCACCAATTTATAAATTGCTATTCTTATGTACGGAAATTTTAGTATTCCGTTGAAGTTTCCTTTTACCGAGACGATATTTTATCGAAATTGAAGAGGTATCCTAATCGGCGGTTATATTTCCTAAAATGATAAATGAGAGCAAAAGTAGTCGGTTTCATTGAAAGCAATTACTTTTTTCCCGTCACCAGCACTCGCGAGGAGATTAATTGTCGGACATCCAGCGAAAGTGCTCAATAGATATATTATTCGAGTAATATTTTAATGCTCTGGTTCCCCTCGTTTATCACTCACAAATAGAGTCACAATGACACCCCTTAGTACCATGACTAATTCGAAAATGAAAATATGATATGTCCGCCATATGTTTGAAAGACACATGGGACTGAAAAACATGATAATAATTTATTGGAGTTCATAAACTACAATATATCAATAAATAAACGTTTTTCCACTTTCGAACTTGACTACCTCGTTTGTGGATTGTAAGCTCGCCTACCAATCGAGAGGTCCGGGGTTCAAATTCCAGGTCCAGTTGATTTCTTCCAACTTGGAATTTCTAGGAGCGGTCTGTAGGTATATGAGCCCGGTGTATGGCAAAAAGCACATCACTTACTTCATAGTAAGACGTAAGCGTACACATAACTGGTAAAACCTGGGAATATACTACACTGCTCTGCCTACCCTTTAGTGATTACAGGCGAGATTTCACACTCACTTATTAACTTTGACTTTTGATTAGGGAGTAAAGCAATTATTTCTAAAGCCTTTTTATACGAAATGACTCATAAGAGAGTACTAGCGCTCAATGGAGATTACGCGACGAGCCTTTGTACTCGTAATACAACAGCAAACGTTTTCGAGTAGCACATTGTTTCTGCAGACGCGATGTTATGTAAATAAAGTCGATCGAACTTGACTCTAAAACCTTTGCACAAAAAAGCGAGCTGGTTAGGTAAGTCTGTGAGGTTAATAAAGAAGGATATCCACAATTTGCCGGCTCCTGGCTAAACGCCAAATCTCCAAGCTCTATACAATTGACTGAGCAAAAAGGACCACTTTATCCATCTTTTTGCCTCATAATTTAACAGTTATGTAACTTTATATCTGTTACGAAAAGGAAGCCGAAACATTAATTCCCTATAATAACTTCCGAAAAAGAGAACTTCAAAATAAAAATGTTTATTATGAAGTTGTTATGGGCAGTAATATTGCGAGGAAACATTCATTCATGTTACACAACTAGCCAGTTCTCGACATTTTCTCACCATCAACACAATATTTAACTTGTATTCAATCCTTGTATCTAGTTTTCTTTTATGTCGACAAATGTATCATTATGTTGCCTATTCGTTTCCGCTGCTGGACATAGGCCTCTCCAATAGCACGGTACCTTAGAAGTATTCTAGAGAAACGTAGCGTGGGACGCCCTCCGGCTAGGTGGAGTGGCGACAGCTGTTCGATACTAAGAGCTGAAGATCGAGCTCAATGGCGTGCTATTGGAGAGGCCTATGTCCAAAAAATCATATAAAACATTTTATTTATCATCACTATAGAATTTTTCTATATTGATTTTATAATAGTGGCTCGGAGTATGGATTTGTGCTCAGTGCATGGCAATAGACTCATCACCTATTCCATAGTGGGAGGTAAACGTAACTGGCGAAGCGTGGGAGTGTTCTACACTCCTTTGCCTACCTCTTCGGGGAATTACCATCGCCCTATTAAGGCGTGATGTTACGTTTTATTTACATACCGTACTTTGTTAAAAGAAATCAAATACCACTACCATGTTTTTAAAAAATATTTACGTATATGTAAGTAAATGGTACTCGGTAAATTTAGTAAATGTAATTTTAGGTAAATATAGCTACGATTTTTACCTTCACTTAGCGCTTCTATGTGAATAGTTTAAAATATTTAAAGCCACACCGGCAAGTCCCACGTAACTTGCAAGAGTATTCAACCCCGACGGCGTGTAAGCCATCATCAGTGATATAACTCGTATTCAGCTAACGAACCCCTTTCATTTTGTAACTTCTGTACTTTCGCTTACCTAGATCGGAATAAAGTTCTGAAACTATTACAATATATACAATAATATTTTTTAAAATCTTTTACGCATACCTAAACATTCTGTTTCTAATATTTGCAACAAAATTAAGCAAATATTAAAAGATTTTAAATCATAAGTTCGCCTTAAGTCTAAATTTTGCTTTACAGTCAATCATATTTTTGTATAGCTTTGATGGCATCTGTAGTGGTCGACGAACATTGCAGCACGCCTACCAGTGGCGGTAGTTCACGATGTAAAAGCATTGACAAAAAAGGTTTTACGATCATATTCCGTTGATATTCTAATCAAACATCCTAATTGTCACATTCCTTAAATTAAACGTTGTGTTTAATATTTAATCGAAACAAATTCCCTCGAACGATTTGCCCCATTTCGCCTAAACGGAATACAAATTTCTTTCTTTCCCCTGTCAACATTGAGCTTACTGTTTCTCGTAATGGTTCCCAATTATTTTGTTCGCTTTGAAATGTCTTATATTCCTTCAGACAAATGTGACACAGATCAAAGTATTAACCACACACAACGAAACGTATAGTGCGTCTGGTTTATTGAAAGGCTCAGTCGCGAAACCAATTGGTTACGACGTTTAGAATTTTCCTTAAAAAATCCAGATGAAAAGTTACCGACTGACTGTTGCGTGACATTTTAACACACATTTTTGTTTGCTACACAATATGTTTCCTAAACACAATGGCTTATTATACGAGCTACATCAACTGAATGTGCCAGATAGAATCATTGGCGTCAGACGAGACTATCTGTGACACCACAGCTCCCGCTACAGAGTCGTTGGCACAAGATCCTCCCCACGCGAAGTAGCCGCTCGTCTGACCTCCGCAACCCGTCGCACATCATTAATGATGTGTGACTGTGTCGATCCGTGTCTAGGTCCGAGTCAAACAGGAGGCGCCCACGGATCAGTCACAAAGCCTTCTATAACTATAAACTATATCTACAAACCATTTGACGGCGATCTCACCAGACGTTAAGCGAAATGTAGCCCAGGTTGCAATGCGCTAGATCAGAAATTACCTATTCACGGCTATCTTCAACAATCACAAGTTGTAAGAATAGGGAGAAACAAACATCTGCAAGGAGTTACACTCTGTGGCATTATAACTGCTTAATATAAATTCATTTTATGATCTACGAAACCGATATTAGAAACAATGTACAAAAGAAACACGATGAACAAAATCAATGTGTACATACATACATAACACGCTATATATAAAAAATGTGGGCCACTTCATATGCTTCCTCACCAACTACAAGCGACACAGCTCGTCACATATTTATGCTCACGTATAACAAACATGCAGAAAATAAAGCTCAGTACACAAAACCGCCACAAAGCCGACGAAATGTTTCCACTTTTCGTTCATTACAGAATGTTTGTTTCCATTTAAAGCTCGTCATTTTTGACGGATTTCTTTTTATTTCATCCTCTATTCCGTACAACGTATACCATAACAGCTGAAACGGGGAAGTACCTCTGGTTACCTAACTGGCCTACATCACGCTTAAAACAAAAAATATAAAAAATAATAAAATAGTTTTTAGTATTTTAATACTACGTACTTTATTAATACCATACGCTGGCTATTAACATGGTTTCAATAAAAAACATGTTTGGTGACAAGATGTTAAATTGCACTTCTAATCTCATTTGTCTCGCACGAAGTCTCTTTAAACATTGAAGGTACACAGGTGATTCGAATGCCTCGGCCGCTAGACTCAATAAATCTTGTTGTTTGCCCGCCGTAACTCGCGGCTATTTGCGAAAAACATCACATTGCGTTTACATTGCTGAACACATTAATGACAATTATTTCTTAAAACAACGTTCGACAATTTGTAATTAATAAACATTTGTATGGCATGCACCTATTTTTCTAATAATTTCATCATCAGCTTTGCTCTGTTCAACGCTGTACATAAGCCTCCCCTAATGAACATCATGGCACACTGTCCTGTTGCCGCGTCCTGCTTCTGTCTGCAACCTTTCACAGATCGTCATTCACGAATGACGAGCCGCCGTTTTCACTCCAGATCTCATTTTAATCCACCGAGCAATATATACTTTTCAATATTTTATGTTACTTGTAAAACACAAACACAACGTGGTATAGAGCGACCCTTTCAAAATTGTTACATTAAGTAAGGTAATCGTTTCTGTCAGCAAATAATATAACTCTTAGTTACAAGAACAAAGATTATATTCTCTGCTGTTATGTGTGACTTCAACGAAGGTTTCTTTGTATATAAAAGAAAATATAAATAATTTAAAAACTTCTATTTATCCGTATAGTAAAATTATCAGGTAAATAAAATTTGCTGCTGACCACCTCGTTGGTCGTTGGTCAACCGAGAGGCCCTGGGTTTAAATCCAGAATCTGGCACTATTGGATTTTCAAGTAGTGGCTCAAAGTTTAGATATGTGCCCGGTGTATGGCAATAGACTCACTAACTACTTATTTCATAGCCCACTATGAAATAAGTAATTGGTGAGTATGAAATAAGTACTTAACGTCCCAACGTTAACGTAACTGAAGAAACGTGGAAGTGTACCACACTCATCTGCCTACCTCTTTGAAGATTACAGGCGTATGTTACGTTACGTTACGGATAAAGTACATACATGAAATATTCTTTAAAAACAGCAGCAGTCATTTGTTATAATCCTGACGCACGCCTCTTCAACATGTTTTTAAAAACAAAATCCAAAATACTTTTTTTTTTAAATAAAAATCGTCCGTGTTAACGCTACCACACTGGTAAAACATCGGGGTTGCGTCCCCCTACAAGTGCCTCGAGGGTAATGCTGAAATCTGCGGGTTGATAAGAATACATTCAGCGACTCGCCTGCTCACCTTTTTACATGCATAATACAATCGTAAATACACTGTGTTTTGATAAGCGAAGCATACTGATTTAGCCTTGGCGATGAATACGTATATATGTTAACTTCTTATTGGTTTAAGGTCAATGTTAAAAAGTATTACTGTTATTAAGATTGATGCAGGAGCTGAGGAAGATTATGCTGGTTCTTACATTGGCTTCACACTTCTGGCTCTGACACCGGCGTATATAAATCGTGTGATGACTGTACAAGAATGTAGACGGGCTTCATTTCTATAACGATAGATATAACGATATAACGATAGATGTATTAGGTACACGGTGATCCCTACCTACCCCGTAGCGTGCTTACCGTGATGGTATGGTTATAATAATCTATTCGTAAACACTATGTGAGCAAGATAGCACACAAAACCTAGTAGCTGATAAAAGGATTAGACAATGCCTCGAAATTCCTCTTTTTGTTTTCCTTATTATGTTCACTATTTCTTTATTTTTATATAAAAACATTTTACACCAACGATTATGGCGCTGATGGCGCTACGGAAAGCTTATATAAATTATTGTTATCTGGCAAATTGTATCAAAACGGAGGAAGATGGGTAGGTTTTATTTCTTATAGGAAATTAATGGTATGGACATAAAGCCCGTGGATAGTATCTACTTTAATCTAGTGAGAACTATTGGAATTTTTAAATGTGAGTTATTTGAGCATGTGAGGAACGATAGAGGGATGAGTTATGTATAGGCACATACAGGCATAGGCATGTATAATCATGGAAATTACTCCTTTTGCTCGTTTTTATTCGACGTGGTTTCTGACGGCGCCTGACTTCCGACACCAACATCGAAACGATCGGTGTCTGTCTACTCTGATTGTGAATACTAAACTTGTGACTGCCGTTGATTTAACATCGACTCAGATTTTTCTTATTGGTTCTATAATTTGCGAAACGTAACATCACGCCTGTTATCCCCGAAGAGGTAGGCAGAAGAGAATAGATCACTCCCACGTTTTACCACTTACGTTTGCGTTATTCGATAAATTGTGGAAATTCCAAGTGTAAATTACAAAGACATTTTAAGGCATTTTTGAGTCGGCATTTAATTTGTAGTACTTATCATGTTAATTAAATTGTATGTGCCGTGCTATTTTGCCTTCTCCAACCGCGTTCTTGCCTTCTCTTCGAATATTCCTACACAGCCATTAATGTTTTATATAAATTTTTGTTTTAAAATATATTGTTTTTTAAAAGCAGGCTTTTATTTTATATTTTGAGTTGTGTTAAATTTTTACGTTTAAACAAATGATGAATAAGTCTTTAAAGATATACAGCGGAATATAGTTTTGTAGAGGCAGTTTTGGAAACTATGCCGGTACAGGAAACAGACGCCGCGACTGTAGTTCAAGCGCCTTTAATACACTGATGAGTGTATAAATTATATTATGACAAAATAAATATAACAATAATTAGGAAATTCATATAGTCCATTCATATAGTGGAATCCATCACAGATAGGGAACATAAAACTCATCACGCCTGTATTTCTCACAAGGCGTAGACAGCGGAGTGTAGTGCATCCACGTTTCACCTGTAGCTATTGCAGATGATGGAATTCAATTTATATAAATTAGATTTATTTCCATCGCCACAAAGAGTCCAGGTTTCCGTTTAATTTAAAGGAAACACTTAAAGCGATTCTCTACTGAATTATTCAACGATTACCCGTGCAGCGACGGAGTTGCCAGCTCGGGGGAATTAGGGAAAACCGCGGCTGAGATACGATTAAAAATTTAGCCATTTTAGCAATAATTGATGCACGATACTGAATATTCTGAAGTGGCAAAATTCGTAAATTTCAATCTTCCTACAACGTTTAACAGTCCAAAACTTGTTTGCATAGACAATACTGCTACTGTATATCACATGTTTAGACGTTTCACCGATATTAAAACACGATTTGAAGTGTAATGTGGCAAATTTTGTAAATGTCGTTCTTTTAGGAACTACCGACATTTCGAAATATTTAAGAGTTTTATTAATAGTTATCATATTCTTTTATACATGTATAAATACCACATTAAAGCGTGGTATTCTATATTACCGTATAGTATTAATAATTTAAAAAAACAAACTGACATGTTTAATTGCAACGTAACGCAGTATCACGCCTGTGATACCCAAAGAGGTACGCAGACAAATATGGTACACGTCCACGATTCTCCAGTTACATTATACATCTCCACTTGCCACACATGGTGCTGCTGCTGGTGCTCCTACTATAAATTTCAAATAAGGAACAACCAATAGATGGTACCCGTCCCGGGGATCGAACCTAGGACCCCTCCATCAGCTATCGCGGTTGGAACCACTCGTCCAACGAGGCAGTAAAGAAAAGTAAAGAGTGTCCTGTATGGATTATTTTAATACAAAAGTATACAATGTTTCAAAATATATTCCTGAATCAAATTATATTTCTCTAGGAAATTTACAGAACAAGCGCAAGACGAAGTGCGATTTTAAAAGCGTTTTTTAAAATGCAAGAATATCCTCATGACAATAACACCTGTTCCATCATTGACCACAGGATGAGAAGGGTTGAGGTTGCGGTATGCTACACCGGCCCAATACGAGTTGGCATACTAGGTATATTGGCATATAATAATATTACGACACTCCACATACATCGCGGGATATCACGAGGTCTTTGTGAGTACGCTTCGGTAAACACGTTGAAAGCAGCTCGCAGGTCATTGTTCCGAAAGATATATAGCGCGATGATATTCCATTCATTATGAGGCCATGAAAATTAAACCAAAGCAATTCTGGAGCGCGATAAACTCGACAGCTGCCTGCAGTACACCTAACGGCAGACGCTATCGCTTTTAATTATGGAGCTGACAATTAAATCGGTAAGTGGACGACAAAACAGAGAGCGTTATTTTAAAGGTGTTAGATAGCTTCCACTCCAAACAGATTGACTTCATAGATAGGTATACCTGAGTATTTTTACTGTTTGTTTTATTAAAACATTATTAGCACTTTTATGCATAAATTGTTTATGTGTATTAAGAACGTGACTCGAGCACATCAAATCAGTAGAATAAAGATTATCGGCACTTGTGCTGTCAACCTACCCCGTAAAGAACCTGATGATGTATTAATAGTAAAAACGCAATATTTACAAAAAAGCAACACGGAATCTATATTTTTCCCCGATGAAGACTCTTCTCCTTTTATATGGAACACGTAACATAACTAGTGAAAAGCGGAGCACTGATCTTCGCAGTCTATACCTTCGAAGAAATACAAGCGTTATGTTATTTAGAAGATTGTAAGAAATGGCGCTGTAAAAAACACGGGTACGCGCGTGACAAATGTTATTATCAAGCTCATAATCAACAAGACGCGACCTAAATAGCTTCCACTGGGCAACGATCGGGCATTGTCTTTTTAATTGTCAAGTCAGGACAAGAGCTCGCGTGCACGAGCTCTGGCCACGCGGCAATTACCAAACCCATTTTGTGATAATGTTACCGAAATTAAAACAGTTTTCAGTTTCAGCTATCTGGAACATCTAAATTTACAACCGATTTTATCTTGTTTTATCGATTGGTTGATTAGTGTGATTTATTGTATGGTAGTAATTGTTGTGAAGAAATTAGTTCCTGCATATCGGATTCCTATCAAAATCAGTCGTATTTTTCATACAAAAACATAGGTTACTAAATATGTACATACAAAAAACACTAAGTATTAATATTGTTTCTCAAAACGAGTTGCATGACTTTTATTTACCGCCTAATGATCTCAACGCTCGTGTATGTGAATGAATGAATGTATAAATGTATTGTTCATTCTCTGGAGAATAACTAGAATGACGAGATGTCATTTATGCCTAACTACGATCGCGGACTACATATATTAATATAATATAAAACGTAACATCACGCCTGAAATCTCCGAAAAGGTAGGCAGAGGAATGTAGAACATTCCCACGTTTAACCAGTTACGTTTAAGTCCCACTATGGAACATGTGGTGAGCCTATTGCCATGCATCGGGCACATATCCAGACTCCGAGCCACTACTAGAAAATCGAAATTAGAAAATTT
>DWDU01001764.1:0-13947 GCA_018245575.1 Jemadia suekentonmiller
ATATTTCACTAATTTATCATCTATACTACAAACAACATCATGCCTATAATCCACGAAGAGAAAGGTAGAGGAGTGCAGTATACTCCCACATTTCACTATGTTTAAGCCTTCCTATGGAATAGGAGGTGAGCCTATTGTCATACACTGGGCACATATCCAGACTCCAAACCACTACTCTAAAATTTAGGTTAGTATAATTGAATAATGCCTGACCAGGTATTTGAATCCAGTACCTCTCATTCAGTAGTCAGACTTGTAACCAACAAGGTGTCTATTTCTATATTAAACTTTTGTATATTGTTCCTATGTGTATATTTTTTACTCTGTGTATGCTTTTGGGCCCAGTACACTTCTAGATACTACTGTCCCCAACATTCTTAGTCCATTGTACTTTGTCTTGTTATTTTCAATTTGAACCTAATAGGATCTTCATTGTTTTATTGCTCAGGTTGCCCTATTGGTGGAATTGGAGGGGGTACAATAGGCAGGGGCTTCAGAGGAGAGTTTTGCCGCTTCCAACTATACCCTGGAATATATGAATATGTCACAGTGCCTGAATGCCAGTTCATAGTGAATATACGAAATGACAAAAAGGAAACCATATTCCAGTCTGTTCTCTCCACTTACAGGTGAAATTATATAAAAGACATGTATTAAAAAAAATTGACATTATAGAATTTTAGTTGGACATATGACTATATGTAATCAAATAGTTGTTAAATTATATATATTTTGTGATTTTTAGCAAACCAAAGAAAGCTCCAGCCTCATGGGAGTGGAATCTGAATGGAGCGGACTGTGAATACACAGCTCTGTACCCTCGTGCCTGGACTACATATGACTTAACAAAATATGGGATCAAATTGGTGTGCCGACAAATTTCTCCTGTGATACCTCATAATTATAAGGTAAGTGATGGTCAAGTTTTGATATTTGATAAAATACATCTATTACTACCTAGTAATAATTTCGGGATCAAATGAGAATCGAATAGGGAGTGTGCCTGTTGTTTATTTATACAAGTTGTATGTTCAATATTGTGATACTGTAATAAGTTTCTTCAGCAATGAGATGCCTGAGTTTTTATTAACTCATCACCAACAATATAATGACTAATAGCTTTAGTTTTAGCTGACTAATAGAAATTTATATCAGTAGTTTGGTAATATTTTAAACATATTTCACACTTACAATTCCTGAAGAGGTATGCAGAGGAATGTATAACATGCCCACATTTCAACACTTATGTGTACATGCCACTATAGGATAGGTGGTGACCCTATTGCCATACACCAGGCACATATCAAGAATCCGAGTCACTACTAGAAAATCTAAATCAGAAAAATTTTATAGTGGCCGACCGGGGAATTGATCCCAGGACCTTCCAATCGGCAGTCACACTTGCAACCAACACAACCAAAGAGGCAGTAATATTTTACAACAAAATAATTTCCCTCATCAATTAAATGGTATATTTGTTTTACATAGGACTCTAGCTTGCCCTGTGCTGTTTTTGTATTCTCTGCGAAGAATGTCAGCAATGAACATAGACATGTAAGCATAGCTTTCACATGGACAGAAGTACTTGGTGCTCCCAACAAGAAAAAATCTTTAAAAAGTATGTTGTTTATTTAAAAAAAATTTTTTTTTCATTGATAATTTTCTTAATGCCGACATTACTATATAATGTACAATGACAAGACAGACATAATTAAATAACGTATGTCATTTTTTTCAACCCTTTCATTGTCCCATTATTGCATAATGATCTCCTCCCAGGATAAGACATTTGAGGCCATTGACTACCTTGCTGGACCTTGTGGGCGAGGAGACTTCACACACATTAGAAAACATTTGTTTTATATTTGCTCTAAGGTGTGCAGATTTCCTCATTATGTTTCAATAATTATTCCTTTACTGTATGTAATGTAAACCACAATAGAAACTAAAAGTTAATTTCTTGTGTGAAATTACAGTTTTTGTCTGTTTCAATAAAAAAGTATGTTAAAAAAATGGGTACATTATGTATACATGTTCTGTGCAAAACAGGATTCCTTATCAGAATAGTTTATAGTGATATAATCACATTGAGCATTTAATGGGAATAAAGTTTGCAAAGGCCTTAGGATTTTATACAAGTCATAATGATGTTTACAAACCCTACGAGCAGCAAGGTTCCAAGATTGTATGGATGAATGCTTCCTTTTACTTCTTGTTAGGCGCCAGCTATTGTACCTATAGGAATGAACTGCTGAAACAATAACTCATTAATAAATTTTAAAAGCATATCCAATTATTATATATGTATCGGCTTGACTCACTTATGTTTATTCAACTGGCTGCTTACTTTCGGACCTATATGAGATCCTTCTTCAAGACCTGTCACCTATTGCAACAAAACAACAAACCATAAGGAAATCATTAACAGTAAAACTATATGCTTCACTGTTAATGATGCATGATGATGATGTAATGGTGGAATTCTGGGTATTGAAATAAAAATGTCATAAGCTAAATATATGTAATCCATTGAGCAAAGCCACAAATAGAGCTGGTTAAAAATAAAGTCATAGACAACTAATAAGAATAATATATATTTTTAGGTAAAGTGGAGTTAGAAAAGTATTGTGTAGCAAACACATGTGGGGTATCCTTGGATCAGACAATAGCAGACATACCATGCACATTTACAATAGCAAAAAAAATAAAAAACAATGAAGATACCGACGAGGGATATTGCTATTGGAATTCCAAAACATCAGGCTATGTTTGGGAGTGCCTCAAGAAGTATGGAAATTTGAAACCCGACGATGCACACAATCCTCAACTATCTGACAAGTCAGAAAAAAACCACAAGGACAAACCAAAAACTGTCCACAAATGTGAGTAGTGTTCAGTGTTTACTATTAAAATATTTCACTGGTGCATTAGTTAGTGAAATAATAGTTAATATAAGAATTGAGAACTATGTAACATAGGAACTATAAAAAATTATATTTCAGTCACCTGTAAGTTAATTGTATGATTTATCATAGTAAACAGTATTGGTCATTTGTAGATGATTCAGTTGCTCTGTCGACTTCTTTATCATTGGACCCGGGAGGCTGTGGTTCAACTGAGCTCTGTCTTGTGTGGGACATGCCAGTTATAAAGTATAAGACTGATAAGAAGATACACAAAAGGTGAGTATCTTAAAATTTTGCAGACATGTGTTACACACTACACACAAGTAGCCATGTCCCGACCTTGTGCGGATAATAGGGAGTCAGAAAAAAGCGACTAAATCCGGCGCTAGTTGATCGCGGTGTCGCGTAGCCCGAGGACCTGTGCTCTGCAATCTCCAACCGGCATCCCCGCCGTATGGATTATGAGCAAAAACCCCTCAGGGGAGGATGACCAGATATCTAATTAGGCTGATGATTATGATAACAACCATCTGTTCCAACATAGCCTTAAGGGTCATGTTATTGTCACATCTGTTCACAACTTAGTCACTGGGACTGAATCTATGTTTCTTGGTGGCAATATTGACATTATTGGGTTTATTTTATATTTGCATCCAACGTTCAATTTTTAAAGTGTTCAAAAATGTTGTCTTAAGTTATGAAGGCAGTTTGTCATTTCATTAACTCAATGACAACAAAGTTGCTAGTAGAATATTTTATTTCCTAGACTGTGTCAATTATTTTTTGTAATGATACACAACAATATCAATGAATCATTGTACGAACATAATAGTTGTATTTTATTATTAAGTAGTCAGTTATTACTATTGACTTATCAATATTATATTGTTTCATTTGATTTTCAATATTATCTTGAACACCTGCTGAATGACTATAAATTAGATATATTTTCCATAACATTGTATACTTTGTATTATCTATATTTGTACTGTCTGTGAGTGTATATGTGGAATAATATGTGTGAGAGTTGTACACACATTACCTTTACATTCACACATAGTATTCAGAAGCTACAGATGATTTTTGTTCTCGGATTGTCTTTATGTAATGTAATACGGTATTGTACTTAGTAGATAGTATATTCAAATTAATTTGCAGATTTTATACAAAGTACTTCGGCTATGAGAACGACGCCGCCAACAGTATTGCTGCGTATAGCTTGAAAAACTATAAAAACTGGGAAGAGCAGCTCGCCGAATGGCAAGAGCCTATTTTGAATAACAGGTATTTTTAAATATTATCGAAGCTGTTGAGTGTATGAGTATATTTACTGTTGAGTATATAAGTACATCACGCCCATAATCCCTGAAGAGCTAGGCAGAGGAGTATAGTAAACCAATAGTTATGTAGTTTTACCAGTTATGTTTACCTTCGAGCATGTAATAGGTGGTGAGCCTTTGCCTTACACCACGCTCAAATAAAGACTTCAAACCGTCACTAGAAATCTTAACTATTTTAAATTCGACCAATGAGGCAGTCAGTACAAGATGTCATGTAATTATCAAAGTATTAATAGTGGCAATTTTTTATTCAACTCTTTATTGTTTTTAATATAACAATATCAATTTTAGCAACATACCAGACTGGTTAAAAAGTGCCTTAATGAACGAGCTTTATTTCATCGCCGACGGAGGGACTATTTGGTACGACGTCAGCGACGAGTATCCTGAAACCGATCCTAGGTAAACATAATAAAAAGTGTGATTTGTTCCTAATAAAAATATGTTAATTTTTTATGTTACAACTACCAAATTGATTTAATTGTGATGCAACTATTAAAAAATTCTTGGGTTTAGCAATAATGTACTTTTGAGAGGGCTGCTTCTAAAGAACTTTTTAAGAAAGATTATTATTGTTAAATTAAGCATATAACCTTTAAAGAAAATTGTTATGCATTTTTTATGCAACATTGCAACTGCCTATTTCATTCGACGTGTGATATCCGAAGTGGATTATCCACTGCAGAGATTTTTCTAGATAATTATAAGTGTTTGGCTCAGTTGTAGAAGTGGTTGTTGCGTCGTGTTGGTAGATTAGACACTAACACAAAATGTTCTAAATTCAAACTGTTACGGAGACCTCTCAAGCCTGACATGCTTCTTCTTCACATGTTCAATGTTTTCGCGCCACAAAATGTCGTTTATTATGTCATGTAAATAATCATTTATTTTTATCATTGCAGACACGATTTCGGTTTATTTGGATATTTAGAAGGTCACGAGTACAGAATGTACAACACATATGACGTACATTTCTATGCCTCTTTTGCCTTAGCACAGCTTTGGCCAAATTTACAAGTAAGTCTCCTTTATGAACAAACTGTATATAATGCGATATAATGTCCGCTAATCGCGAGTTCCGTCCGTAATATGAGTGGGTTTGAAAAATTTGTGAGGTGATATAGTTTTATTTGCTGGTTATAAATTAGTACGTTTTACGTTTGTATTGCGATTTTCAATTAGTTTTAAATCGATACCTTATATTCCTTCCGATTTTTAAATCTAGCCAAAAGTACCCATAGTATATTATTGTATATCTATAGTTTTGTTATAAAATGAGCATTATATAACAACTATGTATTTTAAAGATCTTCAAACGATAGATGCTCTTATATAGTATTTAAAATCATGTAAATTGTAGTATGTAATAATATGTTTCTTATATTAATTATGTAAAGTCGGATACTAGAATTTTACTTGTTTTTAAAATTCTCCTTCCTATTAGTTTGCGAACGATTCATTTGCTTGATTTTTTTTCTTTGCATCTGCCCGTTAGACAACCGAATCTTTTTAATTGTTTCCTTTTATTTATTTTTTAGTTTTGATTTTCTTATTTTTATTTTATTAGGTGGTGCTACAGTATATGTATCGAGATACTATCGAAATGGAAACGACAAAGTACAGACAATCGCTGTACGATGGAAAGTCCGTGAAATTTAAAATTAAGGACACCATCCCGCACGACCTCGGCGACCCCGGTACGGCCAATAATTTATTTATATTTTAACCGAGATAGCGCATAACATAACGTATTCCATCGATACACAAGCTATCTCATTTAAAACATATTTTTCAATTATTATCATTAACGTGGACCGGTTTCTCTTGGGCCGCAGAGGACGTGCCGTTCACGCACATAAACGCGTACAACATTCACGACGTGTCGGAGTGGCGCGACCTTAACCTCAAGTTCATCCTGCAAGTGATGCGCGACTACCGCGTGCTGCGCGGCCACCGCGCGCCCTTCGGCGACGAGAGGTATCGGTCCATGGCCTTCATAGACGACGTGCGCGACGGCAGCGAGGACGACCTGTACTGGCGCGCCACCGGGCAGGCGGGCGCGCGCGCGGGCGGCGGGGGCGGGGCCGGGGGCGGCGCGGGTGGCGCGGGCGGCGCGGAGGGGGGCGATATACTGGATCTGTTGTACAGGGAGGCGGAGGGCGAGCCCGCCGGCGCCGCCGCGCTGCGGCCGGGCGAGGCGCGCGTGGCGGCGTGGGACGCGCGCGCCTACCTCGCGCACATGTACGCCGCGTGCGCCGCGCTGCTGCGCCGCGCACGCCTCTGGGACGCCGACGGCGACGGGCTCATCGAGAACGGGGGCTTCCCGGACCAGACGTACGACGCCTGGGTCATGACCGGGCCCAGGTCGGTGTTTTAAATCGTTTTACGCGCGTTCGCAATGATGATGTTAATGCTCTTACAACGTGGAGGTCACTAAGTAGATGCCTATTGAATTTGATATTGAAATAAAACGATAAGAAAGAAAGCAAATGATGTTCATCACGATGTTAATTGTTCTAAAAAACGCAACAATATCTACAAAACAAATATTTTACATTATGATCCGTTTTTAATCAGAAGGACGAAGTTAGATAATGGTATTGGTGTCCACATAAATTCGATTTATTGATATGTCAATGTTTTGCATATTTACATCTTCTTTTAATATAACTAATTGATAATATATTTGTTTAGTGCGTACTGTGGTGGTCTCTGGGTGGCGGCTATAAGTGTGATGCAAGAAATGGCACGAATCCTCGATCACGAAGACGACGAGAAGGAGTTCGCTGGGATGCTGGAGCTGGCTCGTCACTCGTTCGAGGAAAAATTGTGGACGGGGTCCTACTACAAATTCGACACGCGACCCTCCAACAGCGAAGTCGTGATGGCAGATCAGCTGGCCGGCCATTGGTAATTACACATGTTAAAGTACAATTTATAGCGTCGTGATAAAGTCATGTCAAGTTTTCATTAACTACTAAAACGAAGAACACTGTAGGCCGTTTATTCCCGAGTACTGCGTAAAGCGCGTGGCCGTGCGCAGGTTCCTGCGCGCGTGCGGGCGCGCGCACGAGGTGTTCGCGGCGGCGCGCGTGCGGCGCGCGCTGGGCGCCGTGTTCGAGCACAACGTGGCGCGCTTCGCGGGCGGCGCGCGCGGCGCCGTCAACGGGTACGTGCGCGGGCCGCGCGCGCGCGTCGACACGGCGGCGCTGCAGAGCGAGGAGGCCTGGGTGGGCGTCAGCTACGGGCTGGCGGCGCTCATGCTCTACGAGGGTGCGTCGCCCTACCGTCACATAATATATTTTACATTTTATTTTTCCCCACACTTTACTTTAAAATAAAAAAGCAAAACTTGTCAAACTGATATGTTTCTCTAATTGTAAATCACGTATGGTTTAGAAATACTTTGCTTTAAATTTTTTGCTATAATATTAAATTATCACACAATCATTATCAGCCTATATCAGCCCAATGCTAGACATAGACCGCCTTTTAGGAGTACCTATGCGGGTTAATCCCCACGCTGGGCACGCGGAGTGAGAATCGCAGAGCTTAGCTTCCCATACCGCCTGCACTGCTACCCAGAAGCGACCAAGACGTGTAGTTGTATCTAGGCAGCCCGTGATCTGCCAGAGCCGGATTTCGTCACCGAATCATCGTCAATATATCCCGGCACGGGGTCAGGGAGTGTATTATTGTATACCAGACATCATTAATACTTGAAATCATTAATGATTTATTAACTAATAGAAATCCCTCAAATTATAAACAGTGTCGATATCTTATTTCAGGTATGCACGAAGAGGCGTTCGCGACCGCAGGCGGCTTGTACGACACGTTGGTCAAGATGGGACTCGCGTTCCAAACTCCGGAAGCCTTGTACGAAAACGGTAACCATCGCTCAGTGGGCTACATGCGACCATTGGCCATATGGTCCATGTATCAAGCCATCATAACCAGACCACCACCCATGCCCTCAACAGTGTCAAATGGACAGATTCATACTTTAAAGGAAAACACAGCTTTATAGTACATCATGTAATTATAAATAGCATTGAGTAAGGCATTTTACTAATGAGAAAGCGTGGGGAAAATATGTACCCAGAATTCTCTTCAATTTTATATTCCAAAAATTGAAAAAAAATATTTTAACATTTGTCAAGGCTGTTTAATTCTCGACCGACGACTGTCGGCTATAATTATTGTATTTTGTTATGAATACATCATTTGACTGTAATATTTTTGATGTGGATTATGTTTAAATAAAATTATGTATAAGTAGAATATGGATGTAAAATTTTAAATTATCCCTCTAATTTTGGTGAAATTTTGAAGACATAAATGTATACTTTTCACGCAACTTTCCAGTGTAACGGTAATAAATGTACACACAGATTAAAACGTGATTAGAATTATTGGGTGGGAATGGTATTGGTGTGGTAAGTTATTGGTAATGGTTTTGTTATTGTTAAAAAATACCAGCTTAAGTTTTATCTGATCTTCACTGTTATAAACACCAAAGGTGTGTGCACACGGCTTACTGTACATGTGACGAATAAATGTCGAACAGTGGTCACAGTTGCAATTGTAACATGCGTTATTTTACTCTTAGAAGTGGGCCTTCTGATAATCGTCTATTAATGAGATGATGATCAGACGAACGTACTGTTCAATTTACTTGTTTCTGTGATGTTGAATAAGTCAGTCTGGATTTGTATAGTACGTGTATATCAAAAACGAATTAAAAATTTATAAAAACTAGTCTAAATCTATGATCAATTGGTTGTCAAGTGTACAAGAATATCTTTCGATTTGTTAAGATATTGGGGCAAAAGAAATTTAACTTGACTTGAAATCGTATTACTTTTAAAGTTAAACATTTTGAAACATTTATTTTATTTATATTATTTTACAAATATATTTGGCCATTCAACTTTCATATTTATTACATGATTCTGTCAGTGAAACTATTGTGTTGAATTGTTCTAGAAGGGCTGTTTTCGAGGCATCTAACTGACTTGTAATATCTGGTACAGACAGTACATTTGTTAACTTATTTGATAATGTTAGTTCAATCAAAACTATTTATTTCCTGTCTACTCATTTTAAGGATTACGTATGTATGTGAATTTATTAATGTTTTTTATACTTGTTTCACTTGATGTATCATGATTACCTATAAAAAAATAAATTTGCCTGTAGTTGTAAGAAGTGCTATGAAAATAAAAATTACTTATGACTAACTTTTGTAAGTTTGTTGATCTATGTTCTTTTAAAATTATCAATGTCTACAACTGTGATCCTTATCATATTATACCGGTTCAGCTTCTATTCTGATGGTCTGATATTTGAATCCCGATATGTGCGGCTCCCGTACAAAGGTTATGTGAGTTTTTATAATTAAATCACCCATTGTAACTGTTAAAGGTTATCGTTCTATGAGGATATTGGAATGCCAATACCTGATTGGTAAACAAACTGATCGTTATTATGTATGTATGACTTTAAATGAGTACTGTCTTCATGTAGCTTCTGTAGTAACACTGAATAGAATGTACCTAATTATTATTTCAAGGTAAAATGGATTGTATCCAGAACATATAAAACTTTTCATTAATGTGTGTGGTTAAATTACTGTAATCATATTATGTATTATATCAAGGCATTTCTTTTTTTGTATAATTGTATGTTTATATTATTAGATGACATTATGTAGTTATTTATAACCAAACTTGTATGTGATTTTATATGAAATGATTTTTTTGTCAATAATTGTAGTGCTAACAATACCAATGCAACGAAAGTATTACATATTATTGAAATTTAATTGTACTATTATGTAACATACCACATATTGTTGTTCTATTACAATGTATACACTTTTGAGACTGTGTTTTTTTCAATTGTATTATTAATAGGAAATATGTGGTATTGTTAGCAAAGGTTGTGTGAAGCTCAAGTAAAACTTAGTGGCCAGTGGGATAAGTGACTGTAGTCAATCAAGGTCGAGTAGTATAGTAACTTGTCCTATATGTGATCTTATGATTGATATGTTTCGTGATTGTAAAGCTTTTGATTATGGTTGAACCTGTTATGTATGTATCTTGTTACCTAAATTCTAAATCTTAGCAGATTTAAGTTTTATGTTCTGTACCTTACATTGTATTTTAATTTACATGTTGAAACTCGACTATAATTTGTTTTTTCTTTATTAATAACCATGTAATAGCTATAGACAATGTGTAATCTTAATAATAGAATATTGTATGATTGTAGTTGACATTTAAACTTAGGGTAGACAGTAAAACAAAACCCGGTTTTAGTTTATCCTTTATTTCCAAGTAAATATAATGTGATATAAATGCATTTGGGAAAGTTAATACAAAAGGACTAATAAAAAAAATCTTGGCTATATTGAATTTTACTTAGAAAATGGTATATTTGCAAGTAAACTGTACAAGTCTTAACTCTGTGGCTAAATCGATGTTAACTAAGGTTTTGTACGTTTTCTAAGTCTAGATTTTTTTTTGTAAAAATAAATAAAAATATGGCCCTATAAAGCATTATCATTATAATCTATATACAAAATGTACATCGAGATGATGTAATGTATCTCTTTCAGTCTTTAACTCCGAGAATGTTGGCGAGGCGACCAAACCGACCATTAATGTGTAAATGCATTGAAGTTTTATTACTAACAACTGCGGTTTAGTACCAGAATATGATTGAACATCCACAGGTATGTATGTATGTATGTATGGTATGGTAATATTTATTGAGAAATACAGTCAGCCGATAACAGATTTTCAACGATTGTCACGTATATATATATAAAGACAATACGCGGGATTTTTATGAGGATATCTCTGACGATACTCCAATACGGTAAGTTAAATATTGTTAAAGGAAAATTGTAGATTTTATAATATGGACATGAATAACGAATCATGTAACTATAGAGTTGTAAATGTAACATTATTACGGTAATGGAATTTTTTCAATGTTACAGTTTTAGTTCAAACAGCAAATTTAATACTTTCATCTCTGTTGCGTAAGTGAATGTACACAGTACAAAACAAGCTGGCAACAGTAAGTCGATCATGTGACGGTGTTCCAGTATTCCATCGTATCATAGGCACGTCCATTCGTTTATCATCATTGGCTGTTAAAAAGTTCAAGAACATTAAACGAGTACCGAATGCGGCTGTCAGGTTGAATGCGTGAGGTATGTGGCGGTCAGGTGTGCGAGGGCGATATGTTGATGTAGGCGTGCGCGTCGCGCTCGGCGCCGCGCGGCCGCGCCGCGAACGTGAGCCGCAGGTGCGTGTCGCGCGCGTCGTCCAGCCGCTCGCGCGACGCCGACGCCTCGCGCTCCACGATGGTCGCCATGTGGCCCCTGCCGCGGGACAGTTGCTCAGTCATGTTTACAGGAATACCGTTTAGTAGTGCAGGAAATTTCTTGAAATCTATCAAGCGGTCTGACGATCTTCAGGAAATTGATGTAAAAGGCAGCAAAATATATAAGTGGTCTAGTTAATACGTACACGTTGGTAAACTGTTTAAATAGATACATATTATTTTTATTTACAGCTGTTATTTCGCTTCTAAGCTTTGCTTGCAAATGTAGTTTATACTGTATATGGGAAACATATCTCATATATATTAGTATATCCATATTTTGTGTAGTGAATAACTGTACGCTGTGAGTGGTTCATGTTTGTGTAGGTATAAACGTACATGTAGTAAATAGGATTTATAAATATTTTGTAGAGTTTAATACATAAAATAAGGATATACTAATATATATGAGATATATTTCCCACACTGTATAACGCTTTGTTACGATTTTTACTCCATAGTGTCGTTATTACCTGCTATCGTGTTTAGGGTGGCCGAAGGTAGTGAACTGAGGGCAGCCGTTCAGAGGCCTCGGCGGCGGCGGGATCAAGTAGTCGTCCAACCTGTTTTCGCCGTCGCAAGCCGAGTTCATTGTCAAGGTGCTAGAAGATATCTGTAAAATAACAAACACGTTCACATATATGCGTATAGACAATATAACAAAATAGATATTATAATAATATGTAGATAACGATTAGATAAAATTAAAAAAGATATTGCCACGATTTTAACATTCGTGCATGAACTTAAACTCGGTCAGTTTTGAGGTTGCAAATGGTTTTGTTTGAATCTCAGTATATTAGTAAATTTCTACTTTTTATTCACTTACAATTGACTTAGCCTTGTCTTCAAATTCGGACTGGACGCTGTTTGTCTCTGCAACGCTGCCGCCACTCACGGTACTAAGTCTGCCTGATGATGAAGAACCTGACGTAAAAAAAATCGTTATTTTTACATGCAAATTTTTAATTAATCAAACTTTTAAACTTTATCATTTATGTGACTTCTTACTGTCGCTTAGGCTGCTGTTCGGCCTTGTGTTCCCATTTCGTTTTTCTATTGTTCCAGTTCCTGTAGTAATTTCGTGATCTGAAACGTATCATTTATAATACAATCGAGGAAAATGAGATTTTTGCGGTACAATATTTGTATCGTATTGTAACTGTGCAGATCAACTTACGTTTGTTTTTGCTCTTGGAGAACATTTTCCTCACCCGCTCGAACGGCGTCGGCCTCTTCAAGTTATCTTTTATCTTTTGTTGGATTTTGTCGTACTCTTCGCGCATCTTGTTCAGTTGCTCTTGCTTTTCTTTCATCGACTGCTGTGTTTCGTTTCTATTTTTCCACTCCATCACTAGTTTTTCGACTTCGGATATAGTGAAAACATTATTTTTGAAGTCATTGATTATTTCGGCTAACTCTTCCTGTCCCGTGAGAGGATAGGTTTCCTTCCCTGACTTAAGACTACCGCTATTACGTATTATATCTTTGGTACTTATGTTTATTTGGCTTATGTCGCTGGTGGGTGTTTCGATGTTGAACGTTTTCGATTCTTCAGTCGGCGAATACAGGAATATATCTGACTGCTGTGGCAATAGACGTGAACTGTTTGCGTATAAATTATTTGGTCGAAATTTAGGACTCTCCACTTTTATATTCGAAGGCTGAACTAAATAATCGTGTTCAATCGCTTGTTGAATCCTATCTTCCGTGTCGTCGTGAACAGCGAAGTCATTCTGATAGAATTGCTCCTTCATGTGTGGCAACTTGAGACTTGGTCGTTGTTTTCTTGCAACGTCGCCGGTGCACACAAAGTTTTCCTCCAAATTCTGTGTGCACGCTTCACTGAATGGATCGGTGGTTGCATCATCGTCAGGTTTCTTAACGTCCTTGCGTGTCGGTGAATCAACGGTGTCGGAGCTTTCGACTATTTGCAACTCAGTGTGCTGCTTACTCTCATCTTGGCTGTCCTCTTTATCATTGTCCGACATGTTCTTCAAGTAGTAGTACATGTTGGAAAACTCGTTGATTTTCTGTAACAAATACCAGTTACAGCTTAATTGAAATCAATGTCCAACTTAGTAAGCGATCATTTTAGAAATAAATACTACTAACTTTAATACTCGATGTACGCAAGGTGTACCAAAAATAAGTAGGAGGCAGTGGCATTGTAAGTGAAAATTAAATTGCTTTATAACGACGAGGATAGTATTAAGGCGCGCGTCCGGAACGCACCATGTGGTCGGCGAGCATGTCGGCCAGGCGGTGGTGCGCGTGGTCGCGCGCCAGCTCGGCGGCCGTGC
>DWDU01001765.1:0-13944 GCA_018245575.1 Jemadia suekentonmiller
TATATATGTAATTATCTGCTTGCATATTTATTAAATGACGCAGATCGAAGTACATCTGTGTTTACCGTAAACAATCTCTAGGTAAGTTTATTCATACACCTGTCGCTGTAGCTCGGGACCAGAATACGAGCTACGGTATCTGCCTGTCGTAAAAGGTGACTAAAAAGAGGATTCCTAGATGGCCGCTCGCAGCGAGAGTGGAAGCTCGAACCGTTCATTCGGCGATCTCGGGAAGGACGACGGTACATGTAGCCGCGTACTGTCGTGAGAACCGGAGGGTGTGGGACGAGGCAATGATGTCTCTCACAGAAGAAGGGCCCGTGTAGGCGCCGCGCTAGAAGGGCTCCGATGCGTTCCCTTGGAGATCCCGGAGTCCGCCTATTAGCTCTGAGGAAGGCCACCGAGGAGGTTTTAGTGTGGTAAAAGCCCCACATAACGTGGTATCTTTCCCAGGGTATCGGGTACCTTTTGAAGAATTCCACTCCCCCGTAAACAAAAAAAAGGTAAGTTTTTTCGACGATTATGATCACCAAGTCTGTCCGCACGGGCTCCCGTGTCTAGCAGTTATAATATTTAAGTTGTTATAACTATTATATTTATTATAAATAATTCTAGTTAATTGCTTAGAGTAAGTGTATTTGTTTGTGCTAAGTGCCGATAAACTTGGCTTGTATCGGATTATCAAAGTATATATATATTATATGTATTTATGCAATATCGTTGTAGTCACACTTACCAAAGCTTGATTTATCGATGAAACGGTTAAGTTTGTAGCTATGACAAAGCTACACGTCTTTTGTGTGGGTTCCTATCAGCTACGATAAGATAACAGCGTACCTTTGTGTGAACGGACCTTGAAAACAGTCGTTCTATAATTATGGTACAGTTGCTGGACAAAGTTTTAATAAGTACATACAGCTTTACGATGCATAATATGACCCTTCGACTTGTCCATTTAAGAAGATGATAACATAATATCGCGCTTGTGATTCGCTGAAGGGGAAGGAAGAGGAGTTTAGTACTCCCACTTGTCACCAGTTATGTTATATGGCCAATAGAATAGAGCCTAAGATAATTAATAAACTTGATTATTTTCTGAATAGTACCTATATATAAGGAATACCTACGTAATATTTATCTTGCAGCGCCAAATCATCTTACCCGGAGTAGAGGCAAAAAATTTGCTTCACTTGTTTTATCCACCTGGTAATAAATATTTTCGTATGTAAAAAATCGAATGCTTTATTAAATAAATTGGGTTAATATGATTTTGAAATATATATAGCAACCGCTGTTATCGCTGTGGCAGCAGCGGCAAATATTAGTCTTTTACTCTGATAAAGTATTGTAATGAATTTTGTTTATGGAAGGTTTATGGCGATGGCGTATTCAAAACTGATGATGACAATGGTGAACTGAGTTGCTGGTAAGACGTGAAATTTTTTAATGATAGGTACATAATGAGAACAATGTACTTTCCTTCCTCAGTCTCCATGACCAGCCATGACACAGCAGTAACGAAGTGAACGTGCTACACACGGACTTTCCTTATGAAGTAACTAATACTTAATTGTAATGTTATACGATACATTCGTTCAATTGGACGCATCCCACTTTAGCCCGAATAGATCTATCTTAGGCATTTGATTTTTACGTAACTGATGTATAAATATTCTACTAGTGTTGTTTAAATCGGAAATGCTTAAAAGCTTTCATGAACCTAAATTACATCATTTATTTAACACGCTAGAAAATCTGACTTCTCTCAGCTGTTATATTGTGACGCATATTAACATATAGGTATATTATAATAATATTAAGATAATTTCTTTCCGAGGTAGTTCTATGGTTCGCAATACGTGAGAGGCTCGCTGTGACTTAAATAAAGTTGTGGTACAGGCAACGGGTGGCTTGACCACCCCACATTTCATGCAATTTTCACTAAAGCTGTTATGCATTATCATTATAACTTACCAAACTGCAATGAAATTTTTTGATAGATGATGGCAGGAATAACACATGGTTGAGGAAATTCATATTTTTATTTTACATTTAGAAATTATCAGGTGGCCTCTCCGCCAATTTTTTAGGAAATTAAAAAAAAAGTTATTAAAGTAACTGTCAAAATAGCTGTCAAAGTAACTTTCAAAAAATTGTTATTGCTTTTTTTATTAAATTAATATCCAATACACAACACTTTTAAAGCATTCCAATTACTAGTGACATGGTATAATAATATTATAATAGTGAAATATTTTTTTTTATTAATTTATTATTAATTTCTTGATAACAAATGATAGTAAATATTTTTACTTACGTTTAATCATTGTACCGATGCAATAATCCTGGCTTACGGAACACTAAAAATATTTCAGGATACACTACAGAAATTTCTTTTTAATGATCACACACGAACAATATTATTTGTCATAATAACAAACATATAAATATGACAGAAGAGATTCCCTTAAAAGCTTAAAATAATATGGAATAATAAATATTATGATATAAAGATGCGCTTTGTACATAAGCCACAACGACGGTGTTATTGTTCCGAGTGTCTGTAATACTAAGCGCGCTCGGCCGCTGCCCTACAGATACGTAGGTACCGACTGATAGGGAAAAATTACCGACAAATGACAGTACAAGGAAAGGAATATATATGTTCATTATATTGTTTTATATTAAACAGCATAGGTGCATAGTGCAGTTAAATATGGTTCTGAAGTTTTGAACCCTAATACTACTATTGTGTTTATTGAATTTTTGGCCAGAAATGTATAGCTTACGTATAATATAGGTATTCATAAAAAAAGACGCTGCTCTACATAGCCGAGATATATTTAATTAAGTACCATTCGAATTATTTAGTTCAGTTCAAGAAAAAATACTCATAAGCTTACATTATTTCAAATGAACAGTTGATCGTTTTTTCAAACTACAAAAAACGTGTAGGCATACCATGTAATTAATGCCTAAATGAAATTTATAATTTTTTATCAAAATGTACATTTAGATAGGTGAAAAAAGGTGAGTGATGTTTAAAGAGAGATATTGCTGATAGACGAATCAATATAATTAACGAGCTCTAAATCGCAGATAATACAAATTTGGTATAAAAACATTTATAAATTGGAAATTTCATCTCTAATCTGGTAAAACGAGAAGGACAGTTTGAAACGAAGTTAGTTTTTTGTTTTAGCATTTCTGAAAATTCGCCTTCAATAGGGGCTAGCAGTATATGTGAAAGTTCGACATTTTTGAAGTTGCAAGTAATTCGGTTACAAAAATAAGTTTCGTATCAGGACTTCGGGGTATTCTTACTTAACAGGATAAAATACATATAAGATATCAGTTTGTACAGAAGCACGTACTTTATAAAATCGAATCATGTATAATTAACTGTAAAAGTAACATGTCTCTCTGCTTGGTGTTCACGAATAAACTTCTTGGGGGGTGTTGATAGAATATGTTATAGGGGATATCCGTATTTATTATGGCAGAACATAACTACATATGTAATTACGAATTTGAAATTTCATCAACATCACTAGCCTATTGCAGTCTAGACATAGCCCTCCGCTGATGGGTTATGCCCATAGCTACTTGATCTAAAGTTTACAAATCATCATTAAAAAATACTAATTATCCTGAGGATACAGTCAACGCTGAATGTAATGTATTGAATGTGTAAAAATAAATGATGAAATATTTTATCCCCGATGGTACATTCCAACGAGCCCATTGATAAAATGCGTTATCAATGCACGTGGCGGTCCTAATGTGAGTTCGTTTAACGAATGTTCGTGTTTAATATCTTTGACCACAGTCTATTTCTTCCATTGACCTCGTTAGCTATATTTTTTTATTATTCCTCGTATGTCTATTATCGTATGTATGGTAATTTACTTAATATACTGGTTTACATACATTTTAATACTACAATATATCTTTTCTCAATTTGCTGTTGCTTTTCACCATCATCAGTCTGTTATCGTCCACTGCTAGACATAAAGCCTCATCAGTATCAAAAAAACAGATTTTGATCTTCAGCTCCTCATATCTAACCTCTAGAACCTTTAGTTTAGAACCTTTCTACTCCAACGGTCAGTTCTGTGACAGATGTGTTCCACCCATTGCTACTTCTACTTGCTATGCCTTTGGGCTATGACAATGTGGTTCTCCGTCGGATTACCTTGCTTTCGACATGGCCAGATTCCGATTATGTCCGTTTCTATAACTATTCCACCTGGCCTGAGGACGTTTGGTCAGATGAGATTAAATAGATATTGAATTACATATATTTTAATTTCTTTATTTATATTCGTTTATTGTAATCGCCTTTAAGACATTCATTTATTTATTTTTTATAAATGGTATTTTTAATTAGTTGGATGTTGAATAATTCGTATATATTTAACTATGTAGCTATGTACTTAACAAAAGCTTGTTACATAAGTAACTTGAATAATATTCTAAATTCCCCACCCCTATCTTCTAAAATATCATCATGGCCATCATCATCAACCTATTGTAGTATATTAAATGTTCATAGGCCTCCATTGAGGGATTAAGGCCACAATATTTACATAAAATAGACGAAATAAAAATACATAATAACTCATTTTTGTTATCTGAGTACTTTAACTTTTACTCTACAGCTCTGACGATTTTAACAATCGAATGTTCTCAAATCTTGAAATAAATTAAATAAAGAACTATTTACGTTTAATTCTTCCAATACGAAATCAATCCTTTACTAAAAAAAAACTTGACACTACGCCTGTACTCTCCGAAAAGGTATGCCGAGTAGTGTATTTCACTATAAATGTTTGACCAGTTACATTTATCCCATCCCATTATGGACTTGGGGTGAGCCTATTGGCATGCACTGGCACAAATCCGGACTCCAAGCCATTGCTAGAAAATTCTACCAGAAAATGTAATTTAGAAAAATCGTACCACAAGTCGGGATTTGAACGCAGGACTTCTTGATCCAGCAGTTGCGCTTGAAAGTACTCGACCAACGAGGCAGTCAATTACTGTAAATATCTTTAAGAAATGACAAAATTACTATTAACACCGTTAAACTAAGTCATGTTCTTTAAATTTTCCCGCTAAATCGTCTCTTTGTTAGTGTTGCACGATGTAAAAACATTGAGATGCATGATTTTTCCCTTTTTTAAAATTATAACCTAACACTACTTATAAAAATACAATTTATTTTGCAAATTAAATAAAGTGATTAACGGAAACGTTTCAATTATCGTAAGCTAAAGTTTTAGGCTCAATATTTTAAATTTAGTCTGTGCATCAACTTAACAGTAACAGTCGGTAGACATATGTCAGGCTTGACAATCCACTTTCGTAGCGTACCATTCGTTTTCTTTTCTTTTCATTCGCGCTCAATGCGTCGTGTATTGCGACGCGTTATGTTGCTGTGATCGCCATTTGTCTATGGCAGTGATTGCTCGTATTGAATCAGTGACTAAATATTTCATGTCCAGTGTTTTTATAGGAATTATAAGATTTTTCGCATGACAGTGAATAAAATAAACGCTTGAATATGGCGTTGGAGGGTGTAAAAAGTGAAAAAAGTGAGGAAAATAATGGCAATGTACCGGACGGCAAGGCGAACGGAATCGACAACAGAAGTAAACAGGTAAGTTGTCGATATGTTTTCACGAGTTTTTCACCTTATTTTCGTATGCAGTTTTATGTACATAACAATAATGTACCTTGTTTCTTTCATAAATTGTCAATAACGGGTAGATGGTACTGTGCATAGAATGAGAGCAATTGTATATATTAGATGCGAGAGAAAAGCGAGTTTTCGCTCAGCAAACGAGCGGTGTTACGGGGCGGGACCGGGACTTATTTGAAATAGGTGTCAACGGGTATATGACCTATTTTATACGTCGCTTTATTTACGCCAACCGTTAGTCGTTAAACATCTGCAAGTAATAACCTATGAAGTTAATGTGATCGGACGAAATTATATCGTAGAATATAGGAGCGAGAATATTACGTTTGTTATTCAGTAGGGAACATAAAATTATTATGTAATACAAAAGTTACTGCATCAGGATGTCATGAAATTATTTTTCAGTGTGTAATATAATGATTTTTTATCATCATCTGGTATAATATTCGACCAGGAATAGATCTTGTAGCTGTTAAAGGGGATAATTTAAAAAAAACTGTTTTAAATGTACAGTAATAGTTAAATAAAAAAAATATAATTGTGATAAGATTTCAAGAAAATAAGTTAGGTATTCATATTTTCATTTTATAGAAATGTATTTCGGTATTATTTACATATTCTGTTTTATTAACATGCAATTATTTTTGAATTCTCAATTCTGCATAGTTCATATTTATTCATTTTTAAAGTTGGTGGAAAGTCATTTAATTAGACCATTTTAATACCTCATTAGTATCACAATCTTATAAAAAATATTAATATAGGTCTCCAGGTCGTGAAGATATGTATGTATAGGTCTCCCTATATACCAATCCTATTTATAATATATATAAACACATTACAATCTTTATAAAGTTTTCTCAAGTCACAATTAATCCTGAATAGTGTTAAAAGGTTGGATTAATTGACCTAGTCTAGTGACCTAATTGGGTACATTACTTACATCTTGTCATTTGCTTGTTTCATTGTATAGTGTTGTCCAATTCATTTATCCTTATTTCTAGTATTAACTTTGAGTCTTAAAAAAACAGATTCTAGTTATGTATTAATGCATAATAATAACTATTACTCAACACAATACTTTACCTGTCCATGAGTGACAATAAATCAGAAATAATAATGGAGCCATGCTGAATGTTGTTTTTACGACTATGACATCATCCATGCTACTGTCCGTATTCATGGGTTTGGCAAGCCTTGTCACTGTAATCAGTTGTACCTACTATACACTATTTATGAAATATCTATGACGATAATAGGACCTGGATATATGTATGTTTGTAAAATCGGACATACACATTTTTCTGTATTTTAAGTTAGATTTCAGGGCAATTAATATAATTTTTTATTAACGTTAGATGATCCACAACCCGTATGTCCAGTGTTGGATTTATGGTTAACAACCCCTCACGGAATTCCTATGTCCAGCAATGGACTTAGATTAACTGATAATATATATCAGGTGTTACATCAATTTTTATTGGAATATTGAAATTTCTTACATACCTACCTCGATACTATATGGCCTGCATGTGCTGATTTTCATTATGATAAAGTAATAATAGCCTAATGGGTTACATTATAATATATTTCCACTATTCCTCTTCAATTTTAACATAAAAGTCTCTTGTGCAGATTTTGCTTGAAAATCTACATTATTACATTCCTTTGACAACCTCCATGGATATTACAAATGTGATATTACATTTTCTTATATTATAATAATAATAGCCAATTATGAGTAACCCAATAAAAGCACCGACGAGATATGTTCTGGTTTCTAAGGTTGCATTGTCTGACAATTTTCTGGTATTAAGTACCTACAATTTATTTATAAAAAAATATGTAATGTAGTATGTTGTATTCTGAGAGTTATGATTATATTGTTCATGTAATTCAAATAGGTTGTTGTTTATTATTTTATGTAAACTTACAAAAATACATCAATCATGTGGGGGGTTGGTTTTTGGTGAATCATGTAAAGTTGTGCATATATAGTTATATGCAAGATGGATATCAATGTAGCTATGCATTTCATCTATGTAGTATTTTATATGTAGACACATATGTATTTCAATTGTTTTGAATGTCGTGCTGGTTAAATAAATTATATTTTTTGTTTCAATGAAGGTCTTTTTTCATTATTGCGAAATTTGATGGTTCTAATATTGTCAGTCATAAGAGCTCAGTTATATTAATTGTGTAATAATTAGTTGCTGGTTTTTAAGGATAGATATATTTTTACACCATGATCTACCTACCTCGTTACGGACCTGGTTATCTATAATAATAATAAATTTGTTTGTGTATAAGCTCTCAATTCTTGACACTGATAATTATATGGAAATTGAAACAAGGAGACATGACATAAGAGAGTTAATATAAGAGAATTATGTAGGTATATTGTCATTTAGAAGAAACGGAAACAATACGCTTTATCTCTGCGTATTTAGTTATAATCGGCCCCGCGGAGGCAAAGGAATCAAAACCCATATAGCAGCAACGTGATTCATATAGTTTTACTTTATTCATTAAATAAACTTGTGTAAGAAAAATATGTGTGTATATTTTTCAACGACCTTCACGTGGATTTCGCCGCTAATACGAATACGAAGACTATAGGTACAGACAATTTTTGTCGATTAATTCTATATTTAATATAAGTATTGCCAAACCGCTTGCACTTGAATGCAGTTTATTGTTATCTTAGTTAGTCTTATTGTTAACGGTAACACAAAATGTATTCTCGGGTAGAAACTATCCTGTCCGTGCCTTCAAGCGGAAGGCCGACCGGCGAACCTTGCGGTCACGCCCGCATTTTTTACGTGATGTATGATATCTGACACTAGGAGTTCCGATTAAAGTCAAGATCATAGTTGCTTCTTTCGCTGTCGATCAGCGATAATTGGTTGATCAGGTTTGTAATAGAGCTGGTTTTGGGCTTTTAAATCGGGATCGCGTATTGGCAGACTAGCATTATTGATTTGATGATGTTATGAAAATCATAGAATCTAGTGACACTAGAGCATAAGGGGCCGTAGAGTTTAGATTTTTAGCACGTAGTATTTAGATAATATTGTGTTCAGCGATGTCTAAAAAGGCGGTTTAAATCAAAACCACTTCGGTACTGTAAACTTTAACATCAAGTGCAGAACATAGCTACTAGTTTCATGACGTGAGCTAAGAATGTTCCGAAAACGGAAGTCATCACAACACAAACAAGAAAACAGCTCCATCGTGTTGAACGGGGGTGACATTGTAACTTGCATATGTGTGCGTAAAATAGTATGTGTGAGTATCGTATGTTGGTTAGTTTGTGCTAGCGCAATTTTAACGTCGACAGTTGAAATTATACGAGCGCGGAAGAACTTTTTTTTTCTTTTGATCTGTCCTCTGCACAACCAACCTTTTCATACTAGTGTGTTATGAGCCTTGTGGATTTAATATTCCCCGATATTGTTATTGGTCTGTAATATGAATAGAAATTATTATAGGCTTGATACTTTAACTAGGTAATTACACATTGCAAAGGTTCTCTGGCAGCTTTCTTACACGAAACTGATGATTTACTCTACGAACAAGCTAATATGTACAACATATTACACCCATATGCATACAAGTATATAGTTTTATTAATCAGAGGAGAAAGCAACGTTGGGTGATTATAAAAGCAATATTTGTGATTTTTTGTTAGTCTTGTAATAGCATGCGATACTTTAATACGTGATATAGCTTTCAATAGTCGTCGTTACTGATATGTAAGATATTAATTTATTCGCGTAAAAAAATAATTGCGCCAACTTGGAACTAACGTGTCATGTCGTACACGAAGCTAATAACGATCACATTTTAGTTAATACATTCATAATATGAATAATGTATGTTATAAATTATCCCACCCCAATAACGTATATTAAAAATAAATATTGTATCTATTATTATTAGTATTCGTAACCCATATGTAACATATATGCTTTGTGTGGTAGAGGGTGTTGAAGTAAAAATGGAAGAGATTCGGTGCTATAATGTCATCTCTTTAGTTCATTTCTACATAAGCTCTACAAGAGTTTATGTGTATACAGTTAGAAGTCAAACTGTCCATTTATCCCATTGTCGTAATTTACATACATGTAAAGTATGTATTTGCGACATATTGTCCGTACGTGAAGAAGCGATGTAAATAACGATCATAAAACACTGATGGGAATGCCATGCGGTCCCATTGTTCCATGGTAATTGATAATACATATACTTTTTCTTTGTAATCAACCCATCAATACTCGGCAGAAGGGAGACATGCGAAAGGTTGATTAATATTCAGTGAAGTGGATTTAACAGAAATGTTTTTGTACTCGACAAGGGGCCAGTACTGTACATACAGATCTATATTTTTAAGCGTGTATATTTGAGACAGTTTTTGGTTGTGCGCTGATCGACAACGTCGTGTATAATGAATATTTACATTTAATTACAAGAGCAGAAAGGTTATATTCGCGCACGCACATATTCGTCAATAATTTACTTTCGGTACTACAACCTCTTGAACAAGCTTTTGTTAACTCTATACATTTATTTTAGCATTCATTTCATCAGAATCTTGAGAACTGACAAACCTCGAAAGTTTGTCAGTTGTGGAGATATTTGATACCTCGTGCTTCTTTTGAAATATGATATCGCGATTTATTAAATTATGTGCAAACGAAGAAACACCCTTAAGAAACTTTATTTACAAATTCTCTAGCATAAATTAATATCAATTTTAACGGAGAATCAACGGCATTCTCTAACTGTAGTAATTCTGTTGAGATTGAAATGGCTTTCGAAATACTACATACGTTAAAAAGTGTGAGGTATGTGCCGGTTACAGTAGTTATTCAATACCGATTACATGGAAACAAGGTTGCGATCGCTGCTCTCGAGTCGCCGCCGCGCCGGTGCGCTCCCCTGCGACACTCAAACCTGTGTGGCTGACGGCACACTACACATTATTATTTAAATCATTTAAATCACTTATAAATATATCACTTGACAGCCTTAAAAGTGTCAAATCGCTTATTACCTATCAATTAGCTATGCCAGCATGTTCGTCTGCGTGGGATTCTAAAATTTTAAATTGTAAAACAAAGGTAGTCTAAGTTTCTCCTTATTGCATCCGCTATCTGCCAGTGGAAGTCCCGTCAAAAGCGGTCCGGCTGTTCCAGAGATTAGCTGGAACAAACAGACAAAAATAGTAAAAAATGTTATTTTAGTAGTACCGTGTATATATACATTTTTATTCAGTTAAGAGCCGTTATTTTAATATGACAAATAGCTCACTCCAATTTTATTTATCTGTATAGATATGTATTCCCAAATTTGTATGTACGTCCTTAATGGGCCGTGCGTTTGCGCATTTGTTTTATCTAGTTACTGTACAGTGGCCTCTAGACAGTACTTGGATTAAAGCAATATAGTACGAAAATAAATATTAACTAGTTAGTTGAATTATGACTATTTAGAACGTGAATGCCTACTTTTACTTGCTTGAGCAGAGTCACGGTTGCTACAAAATCTTAGAAAGATTAAATTTCTAAGTATTTAAGTGTCCTGAGCATTATGCTAAATTCACACTTGGGTTTAAAATTGAACATCCGTATCTAAAAGCGTGATTATTCCACCGCTAACGTTGCAGAATCAGAATATAAATTTCGTAGAATATTTACATAGATTACGTAAACGGACTACAGATCGACCTTTGATCTTAAAAAATACTTGGTGTGCTACAGCTTTACATGTTGTTGCGCTGAATAAAAATAGCCTTGATAACTTCCTTCGATACTCGCGATTTTGTGTGATACAAACCTTGTAGAATGCCGCTATAAATATACCGTGCGATCATTTTAGCTATTACAGCGTTCGAGTTTGTTAAATTGTGTTCCCGTTGGATTCAGTGTTTCCAGCTTCCGTTGACAAAATGATACACTTAGGTAATGTAGTTTGTATATAAACAATGTTTCTTCGTTTTCGGTAAGGACCTGGGCTTTATATGTCTTTAAAAACCCGTTCAAAAGTGATTCGTTTATACAAAGATCTCAAATCTAGGTATATATGTTAGTTAATGTCATTTACGATCTGCGTGTCGATAATCGCTTGTGACATACGATATAATATACTTTAGTGTATATAATATTTTTTTTAAATATATGGTGCGTAGTCTATATGAATACTTATACCGACGCATTCAATCGCAGACCACTCAAATATTTCGGGTTTCCGGTTACTATCAGAATTAAATTGCAACGGCAAACGCTGCAATAAGCATCTATTTTCAGAATCGCTCCACTAGCGGGCACGAGTATTTTCCTCTCATAATAAGAAGGCTAAGGCCATGCTGTGCCATGTTATCCAAGGACACCTTAATAGACTTCACGCGCATTGTCCACATTATGTTTTCCATTACCAGTATACTTCACACAGCACAGTCTTATTCAAAGCTAGATACTATTTAACTAAACCAGCAGATGTATTGCATCACAGCTCATTACTTCAATAACTAACTCGCGAAAATAACTAATGTTAACTGCTCGCATGTAATTGACGTAGTTCAATCTGTAGAACCAAGGTCGGGGTCCTGTGATGGTGACGATATCGAAGTCATTACTTATGATTGCTAGGCGTGACTGTTAGATCTAGGCATGTACAGGTTTTCATTCGCTATAATTGTTTTTCATTCCCTTCAACTCAATACGGCACAACTGCCATTGAGATGCCAATGATGAATTGTAACTGTTTCAATTATAATTTGACCTTAATTGACAAGCAAGTGATTTTAAGTCCGCTACAATAATTAAGCTTTGGTTAATGTGTGCGGACTGGCACATCGACAGATTTAATTTTAATAAAATGAGCTTAAGTTTTTATTTTTGCATGTGCAATGGTTCTGGTTACAGCCGTCCATCTGTTTGAAATTTTATTTATAGGAAACAAAAGAGAGCAATATGTAAATATTAAGGTCGATAATAGTCATAATTTTTGAAAGTCATGAGCTTTTTCACGAATAAATATATAATACATTATTATGAAGCTGTTGCATCATTCAGTTGCGTGACATTATTTTAGTAGTAGGTATTAAAAAAACGGTGACAGTAAGAGCACTCAAAAGGCGTGTATTGCATAAGATTTGAAGTACACTCACTAGCACTTGACAGAGCAACAATCATCTCACAATGCTGAGACCGTGGCCGGCCTTGAGTCTGTCTCGTGGTTACGTCATTTCGCCAAGGAGGAGGATCGATTGCCAACCCCTAGTGAGTTGCCACTTTTTGTAGACCCACAAGATCAGGTACATTACAATGTAAATGCGGTATTTGCATAGATTCGCACTCATAGTGCCGGGGTTCAACTGTGTTTGGTCGCATTGTTTGTTTCCTTTCGTACTGGCCGCTTATGCTTATCGTGACCTCTGCTGAGTTTTTGTCGATTATAACTATAGTACGGCTCGTATTTTATATTATACAAATAGAGCATTCACAAATAAACTATTCCAAGAATCAATTTACTTGATACGTATGTTCCTATATCATGGAAAACACATATTGTTTACGCAAGTAACATTTCCGTGTAAAAATGGCGAAATTTAATTAAAAGTTCGCAAAAGTGGTTAGCAGCACCCTTATTTACGGAAAGCCTTCCGGTAATTCGAGTGCACGTCTAATTTGGAAGCCGCAAAGCTGCTGACCTCATGCATCGATTAAGCTCCAAGCCCCAATGTTACATCAAGGTGAACATGACACAATAATGCTTTGGAAAGCTGACATCACGTCGGGCTTTTTTTCGCTTCGTTCTACACGGCATTACGTTTCCTTGTCTAAAATACTCGTATTACGTTGTGTTCGAGAAATTATTGTTTGTTTGAATTCGAATAATGTTAAAAAAAACGTTATTTACGCTGTCTCGTAGGTCGAGTGGTTGCAGGCGCTCTTCACTATATCACTTGTTCAATACATTTTTAGGCAAATGCTTGTTAGTACTAAAAACTATTCTACTCTATGATTACTGTTACTGAGTAGATCGATATTAATAGGAGCGCGCATTGTAATCAAAAGAAATGAAAATAAATTGTACCCGCTCTATTTATTTTATCGTGTGAAATACTCGTGTTAATCTAATAAAATCATTGTACTTTACTGGCTCGGAGTCTGGATATGTGCCCGATGCATGGCAATAGGCTCACCACCTATTCCATAGTGGGACGTAAACGT
>DWDU01001766.1:0-13939 GCA_018245575.1 Jemadia suekentonmiller
GCACATATCCAGACTCCGAGCCACTACTAGAAAATCTAAATTAGAAAATTTAGTAGTGCCTGACCCGGGAATCGAACACGGGACCTCCCGATCGGCAGTCGCACTTACAACCAACACGACCAACGAGGCAGTCAAATTGCAGTCAATATATACCTCATTGAATGAATGAAAGGACGCACTGTCAATTTCTTTTGAACAAATTACAAGTCTATTTAGCGTTGTACTCACAATGCACGTTGCAATATGCAATGTACAGTGTAAAATATTCGGTAGACTCGCAAGCCGCGGCTGGTATTGCAGTAACACTGGCTCTCCTTCACTGACTTGCGGCAAGGTGGCCGAACCCGTTAGCTGTGGCGGAACGATAATGAACTGTCATAAGTTAGACAAGAAAAGTTGTGATTGTTCTTCAGTAAGAAGACCTTTCCTCATGCCGTGCTTTTTGCGTACTCTAGAATGTTCCCTTCGACAATATAAAAAAATATGTAAATGCTTAAAAATATATCTAAACACTTCTTCTATCAAGTAGATGTATAAAGGAAGTGAGCTTAACTTTTAGGCATAATCGAGAGCTCAGAGTTTAGTATGTACAAAATGCACTTTGATCCCCATGCAATTTTGACGCAACAAGTTAATAAATGTCACTATTACTTGTATTACATTAGCTCGTTGACTTTATAGATGTTGCAAATGTACATATGTCGTAGTGTCCACTCGCAACTTGGTAACTGTCTGCTTATGCGCCTAGTTATGTATCCTTAAACAACATATTTAATGCTTGGGACTGACCTTTTGTATGTCGGACATTTAATTCGCAACTCTGTAAACTACGTTCAGTGAAATTCAATAAATTTAAGCAACCCTGTTTGCATAGTTAAAGACATCTTGATGTCTTAAACGATTACATTCTACGGAAAGTTTCAGACAAGTTGACTAACTGTAGCTGATAGTTGTTTGGTGAAAGGTCCTATACGTTGCCTTTGATCGAATATAGTTTGAAGCTATACAAAGTAGTAAACTTGGACAGGTGATTCGTCCTTAACGAACAAGCGGTTGTCATGTGCTAGCCCGAAGCGTAATGATCAAAGAAACGGGTATTCCTCGCGCCGCCTCCTTTCACTCACGCGTCCCAAACAGTGTCGAGTGCTCCAGTAATTTCCTAATGCATGTTTTGCAAAGGCAATTTGACTATTGAACGCTGTCACGGCACCTTTTCGAAACTTACACCGTAGTAACTGCAACGGCCTGTGTAAATAGCGTTAAATAGACCAATTCGGCAATCGAGTCAGCAAAGTAAGATTTTTTGCAACTTACATACCTCGTTAGCAAGCACACGATATATATAACGGGTCAAACTGAAGGAAGTAATAAACATAGAGACGCAATAAAATCATTGAATTGGTTTGGTAATTAACTTAATTGCTAAAGGTGATTGAACATAAAACGTAGCTTTCTCTCCACACTTATCTGACCCCGAAAAACAAGAGATAAAAACATCAAAAAGGCGTTCTAAAGGATTAACAAAAATAATTATTTAAACACAGAAATAAATTGCTCAAATATCTTAATAGGTCTAGAATCGGTCTCCGAGCTTTATCCCTGGTGAACCAATAGTTTCATAAGCTTCAATAATAATTCATATTTCTCCGCAATTTTCAAACAATATGTCTATCAAAATATTCAGAATGTAGTCGTATTGTTCATTATAAACAAAACTGTTGCATAAAATATTTAATTTTTATTTTATAAATATGTTTTCTATGTATTTGAATATTTAAAAAATATTAATATTTAAATAATTAATTTTATCTGATGGGGACGTTAGAAGTCTCCGAAACCGGCGTGCGTGTATGGAGAGAGTGATGTATGTGGAAGAGGCACAACAGGTGTGCAAGAGATATTTGCCACTCTGTGCTCTCTGCCCACCCTGCAAGGGACCTGGCATAAGGATATATATGTATGTATAATATTTAAATAATATTAAGAGGAAAAGTTGAAATAACATGAAATTGACACAGCTTAAATTAAATATCAAGTTTTTTACTATCCAATCAGTCTATCATTTGAAGTTGTTTTAACGAGCTCCAAATAATGTTTTGCATTCATTAAATTGAGGAGATGTTGTATGGGTCGAACCAATAAGAAACACACGATTTATCCTCCTAACATTAGAACGTCTGACGAATTCGAATAAACAAGATGATTGATTACATTGTTTTGTTCGAAACTGCGACCACATTCATTTACATGTCAATCATTCAGCAAACATTTCCCAACGATCTTCCGTTTGATATTTTAGTGTTGTAAAAAAGCAAACTTTACTCTACTCCGTAAGTAGTCCAGATATCTCCGCAAAATTACAAAGAATACGAATAGACATATTGCATGTACATATGAGGGCTGTAAAGATAGAGTTATTTAGCACTCGGAGTTTTCTGCTTATCACGTACAAGACCTGGTATGAGGATAAAACATGAATAGTTCGAAAATTCGCTAGTGTATTTTTAAAATCATTACTTGCAAGAGCAACCGGTCTACCTTCACTGGTTCAATGATTTTAGAGTTGAAACGATCTGACTTACTTTTAAGTACTTTTAAGACAGGTTAGGCTCGCTAATAAAAACTTTATAGCTAAGTAAATTTGTAATCATTTTTTATCTATTGTTGTTAGTCATAATTTCAACCGATTGATAGTAAACTCATTTATTTCACTCGTTTACAACATCATCAGTCTTCGTCTCTTTGTTATTTTTGTAAATAAATATTACAGCGTTGTTGTTTAAGACGAAATATTAAGGATTATTACACTAACTCCAAATTGAACACGATATCTTAAGAGATAGAAACCAAATGTATGTCGGTAATTGAATTACAAGCGTTCAAACCTTGATCTGTAGTATTCACTTACTGTTATAACATTCATGTATACAGATTCAAAAGGAACCTCTAGTGGTGTTAATTTGATGGTTATGTTATTTTTTATTTGCTAAATAGGTAATCGAAGTTCACGATACTTGAGAAACTATTTACAAAATTTTCCGATTCGAAGGTTAGTGACCTCTTAAATTACCATCTTACATTACCATCTTAGCCGGTACATGTGTGTAAAATAACATGATTATGTATGCTGAATTTCAACGGTGATGAATATTGGTGAAAAAACAGAAAGTGCACATATTTTATCTAGGACCGTAGTCTATTTTAATATCAGTTAATATCGCTCATGCCCTCATTTATAAAAATAATAATTTATAACATAATTTCTTTGGTATGAAATAGTTATTTGTTTACACTACACAATAATAAGTTTGTATATTATTGCTTTGCGCTACGTCTAATATTATATTGCTAACAAATTCCTACCACTACTTATAAGATTTTTCGCTTTATCTCATTAAATTAATTTCATAATTAATAATTAATATATTTCGTTTATAAAGCTATTCATTTCTTTAAGTTAGAATGATAAAATGATAATGATCTATTGTAATATGTTTTGTGTAGTGTAAAAATTGCTACAGATAAATTGCAACGAAAGATATTTTGCGAAAATTTGAACATCGCGCCTGTAATCTTCGAAGAGATACATTCCCATGCAAATTTCAGTTTTAAAATGTATTATTATAATGTATATAACTTATTCGAATACCACCTATTTCAACTTAAAACATTGGCATCTAGTCTAAATTAATAATGACGTGACGCTACTTCGGATAACTTACAGGAATCATGCTATTTGAAACAGAGTTGACTTCACTTGACCTACGTGTCTGTACACAAAAAAAACACCACTAAAGTTGAAATGCTTCGCCTGGTAATTGCTAGACGTTTGTGTCCACCTTATGAGGAAATATCTATCGTCAAAATCTCAACCAACTAGTTTTGCTACCTTACGAAATTAATCTTCCGCGTTTATGTTTGCCGATATTCTTTGTATTGTTTCTTAATATTAATGTTTAAATGGGTATTTATTTTATCCAGTTTCAGGTCAAGAATTCGATTGCCCGGAGAAGAGCGGTTACTACCCGGACCCTTACCAGTGCGACCTTTATTACAAATGCAGCAAAGGTCAGTATCGTGAGTCAAAAGGTCGCGTAAAAGTCACCATATGCACACACTTGGTAAAGTTTCACGTAACACATCAATGAGACTACAGTTTTCGAATCTCATTGGGCAACCTATTGTGAATGCATCAGTCTCACTTCACAATTGTTACGCGTCAAAAGCTTAGTTATCGAACTGGTGTGTCAGCTCTCGATAAGAAATCATGCGGTTTTTGAACCCCGACAATTTTTGTTCTTATACATCTGAAAACACCTGAGTTTTATATGGTAAAATAATTTCAGTATACCTGTAAACAAATTGTACAGTTTTGTAGTAAATTACCTTCGTCCCGGAGTCTAGAAAGTAGTCTTGGTATATGCTTGTAAAACCCAATGAATACACTCAACAACATCAATATTCTAAAGATATTAGCAGTTTTACACATAGAAAATCATATTTTGTATTATAACAAATATTAAAATTATTTTGACTGAACTGCATTAACTTTTATAATCTTCAGTGATTCAGTTTATCTAATAAATTATGTTTGCAAACGATTGACAAAATATGTTATTAAAGGGCAATGAATATCGAACGTTTACAGGTTTGAAGATGTATTGTTGCGTCTAGTCTGCATAACTAAGATACGATCACCTAGTCTGGTGAACGACTCTAAATGTCAAATGATCCTTCACGTGCTATGCAAATTAATAAAGTGATTACCTCGCGGACTTATACAGCGCAAAAAGAACGGAGAACACCAATACCCAAGGATACCCGTTATGAGCATCTCACTCACGTTTAATATTATAAGTCATACATTTAAATCCATACAAGTCAATTTTTATATACTTCTATTGTAAAATTAAATACAACATTGTTACCCATAACGACTTGGCTACTAAAATTGCGTCTTTGTAATTTCATGCGTAAATCAATCAGTGACGAATATTTCAGTTTTACAACGTCTAATACTTTTTTTGAAGTATTGAAGAGTTTCTCGCGTTTCATTACGCGCAATGTATTTACACTTGCTCACATTGGTATTGGTATATGCATTTTGTAGAATATCTAATATGAGACATTTATAATCAAACTAATGTAATCATGAATGAATGTAAGTAGTATCTAACTTTAGATATTCCTAAACACACAAATCGAAGTGACTTTAATGAAAAAGTTACAGAATTGTCTTGCACATACCTAGACGCATATGAAATGAGTTGCAACACCGGAGTCGTTGAACTTTACATTACTCGTCTCTATCGTAAACGGATGATTGATTGTATTTACACGAGTTGCATTGTATGAAATTTGTTTCTGTACGCTTGTAACTTTGGTTATGATTTTTTAACCACTAAATAAATTAACATAACTTCACTCCTCTAGTTAATCTAACGGCTAGACAGAGAGACCAAACGCCCACGTTACACCATTACACGTGGTGAGCTTAATGCCCTACACCGGGCACCAAAGTAAATAAATTTAATTCATTTTATTTTAATATTCTGTTTATATTATAAAAATATGTTTACTTATTATTTGTTTATCTATTTAATTTTGTGTTGTAATAATAGTAAATGAAAGCAAAATTGATGGGGCAATTACCTTCCGAACGCGGAACTGACTGTAACTTTCATTTTTGCAAAAAATATACTCACAGTCACATACCATAAACACAGTTACATAACCATTATTCAGTAAGTATTAAAAGGAATATAACATTTAAATAAAGATGTAATATATTGTGAATAGGGCAATATTTAGATCTGCTCTTATTATGAAATACGATTTAGACCTGTATTTTCTTAGTTTATTTCATAATTTCTGTCTGTTCATAAAATTACTTATAATATCTTTTCGTTATCAAAAAATTATTAAGATTCTTTTTATTAACATTTCCATATATTTCAGAAGTCAATTGAATTATGATAGGTAGAAATTGTATAATTATTAAATATTCGAAATTCATTATAAACTTGGTGTTACACTTTCATCACTCAAAGATGATAGGTCCGCTGGCGCAATGGTAAGCGAATCTGACTGTTGCGCCGGTGGTTGTGGGTTCGATTTCCACCCTTTACAAATAATTACGTGATGAACACAAAGATTTTTATTCTGTATCTGGGAGTAAAAGAAATATCTGTTCAAGTATGTATTTATATGTATATATGTAGTGTGTCAGCTGTCTAGTTACTATAAAACAAGATCTCTTGAAGCTTAGTTTGGGATCAGAGGGCTCAGTGTGAAGATGTCCCAAGATATTATTAATTGTAGACCGGGATATTAAAGCGTTGTAGCTTGTAGGAGTCGCAAAAGCGGAAAGGTAACGCGTAAAATACATAATGTGCTACTACAATAATTTATACAAACTATTTACACTGATAAGATATTATAAAAAAATAGTTCAATATAACAATATTTCTTTTCTTAGAATATATGTCCTTTAAACAATTCGCATAGAAGTTAACATTTAAAAGCAGGGAAACGACGACATGAATATTAATAAAAAAATTCCAAGAATCGAAAATTCTAGAAATGTTCTTCACAAACGTGAAAGCAACCGACAGCGTCAATCGTTACAGCCGTTGAATATAAAACACCTAATTCTATTCAATGGTAACGAAAAAAAAGCGAGAAATTGCTCCGAATTACACACGGGAATCTTTGAGTATTTTCTACACTGTTTTACATAAATGTATCGAACTTCGGCAATGACTGCTTAGAATAAAATATTTCGTATGTTCTGGTGTTTTCAACTTTATCATTGTATCATAACATCATTATGTTTTTAGTTATCTGCTAGGGATCATTTTTTTAAAACGGCAAAAAGTTCACCATTGACAAGACATTGCGATCTAATTTAGATTCAACGAAGCGTTGCAATATCTGCGGTGATAGATTTAGAAAAACAGTGTTACATTTTTTGTTTTTCAATTATATGGCAACATAAATGTTGTTGTAAAACTATCAATGAACCAATAGTATACTTAACGAGATAAATCAGACGATAAAGTTTCAGGCACACTTTAATGATAATTTATATTTTCAATGTTAATTAAAATTAAATACATATTAACACTTTCATTCACAAAACTAGACAGAGATTCAAATTTTACTTCAGTTATAAAGTGTATACCTCATACAATCAATTAGTAAGATTAAATGTATTGTTTTCCAGGCAAGTCAGAGGCGCGACTCTGCCCCGACGGCCTCGTCTTCTCGGATGAGAACACCGGCAAGGAGCGTTGCGATATCCCGTCTAACGTGGACTGTGGCGACAGAAAAGAACTCCGTTAGTATTTTGTGTATTTTTTAAACGTTACTTTATATGGTCAACTCTGTAAGGATAAAGATATTTGTCACTCGGTGCTCTCTGTCTCGTAAGGGACTTGGCGTATTGACAAAATAATTTAATAGGATTATAATCTAGATTTTGCTCAGCACCTTTCCTGGTATTGCTGCTTAATTTTGTTAATATGGTTATAAATTGTTCTTGTGGATGAACGGGGTACCCAGGAAACCGGTCTCATTAGCCTAGTTCAGGGACCCATGCACCTTGTTTGTCTCCGATTTTAAATTGTTAATGAAGAATATATGTATTTAAAATAAAAAAATAATACGAATCTGACATACCTATATTTTATTAAATTTAATAATATTATTATGCTTTGCCTACAGAGGAACCCAAACCAACAAAAGGTTGCCCTCGTCAAAACGGATACTTCAAGCATCCAGACCCTCAGGTAACATTTACTACTTATTAGTTGGTTTAAATCAGTCGAAGCAACACAAAACATTTCCAGAAACATAGTATTGAATCCATATATTATATTTTTGTTAGTCGGTCTTTAAAAATTAATACCAATTATCAGATTAAAAGAATTAACATCATGTGTTTTTCCAACCTTCAGCTGTATAACATGAAATTAACTAGTATTATAAAATTAATTAGTGGTGGTAATCGTAGCCTTATAAATATGAACCGCCACGCGTTACGTAAACGTTAGGCTCGTACATAAAGGTCAATTGGTTAGTAATATATGGTTAGTAATATTAAGGAATAAGCATTTATAATTTGGCATATATAGGTATTAATTTTAATTAATTGCAATTATGTAACATTATAAATACCGACGCGTTGGTCATGTTGGTTACCAATGCAACTGCCAAGTAGGATATTCAGGTTTCAAATCTCCACTGGCTCTATTGGATGTTTGTGAATTAGATTTTCTAATTGTGGCTCGGAATCTAGATTCGTGTCCGGTGTATGGCAATAGGCTCAACGACTATTCCACAGTGAGACGTAAACATAACTGTTGGAACGTTCTAGTGTACTACACATATCTATCTACCTATCTAAAATATTATATGTACAAATTTAGTTAAGCAACATGTAGGTACTGCAGAATTTAGAAGCCACGTTTAAGTTATGCAAATCGTATTAGATAAAATCTACCTAGGCAAGAGTCAACCCTTATATGGCCCGTTTGTCTTTGATTATAGATATATTGCACGGGTTTATTAAAGGACGACATGGTATCAATATACAAATTTAAATTATACATATTGCACTAACGGTGTAGATCTATTACTATTAAACAATAACTAGGCACCTGTTAAAATGTACAGACAGAAACGGCCGTAATGCATCTTTGACTGTTTTACCACATTTTATTCTCCATTTTTTTTCCAAAACAAAAAAATATCTATAAATGTATTATACATATATGTATTTATTTTTTAAATTTTCAATTTATTCGTAATATCACGCCTGTAATTCCCGAAGAGGTAGGTAGAAAATAGCAGTACACTACCACGTTTCACCAGTTAGTTGGTTCAATTAATAATTATGACAAATTATTTTGCTCTTGAAAAAAAACAACAATAATTTTATTCTCTGCGAACAGGCCTGCGACAAGTTCTACTACTGTTCGGACGGTGTCCCCAATGAGCTGCCGTGCCCTCCCGGCTTGTACTTTGACGAGGAAACCTCCAACTGCGACTGGAAGGAGTCTGTCCAGCGTACCTGCGAGCAGTTAACTAAAGGTTAAACCATATTCTTGCGTCGGATACGATACTTGTCCAAAATCGTCTTTTTATTATTAAATTTTCTTATCTAAACCTTTTCGCATATTTGTCTTATCAAGTTCTATTATTCAATAAAACAAGATTCAGAACTGATTCGCATCAAATTATATATGGTTAACTTTAATTAACTGTCAACTTACCGTGTTACTCACATACATCCTCAGTACTTTAGCATTTGTTTTTCACTTAATCAATCGACACAATCAAATTTTTCGAAAATAATATAATACAATACTTATCAAATTTTTCAAAAAGAATATTTTATAACAATAGTTTTTAATTTATTAACTCCGTGTATTTATGAAACAAAAATTATTCCCGTCGCTGTTTGAGCTAATTAAACTTTTACAATTTCTCTCAATCATTTTTAGTCTTTCACGCGTGGATTTTACAAGTTTTTCTGTATCCCTCACTAGTTTGGATTTATTTTCATACTGTTATTTCTGCAAATTTAATTACTATAATACAAAAACAACAGACAGGTAGAGTTATTTTGGCACTGGTATTACTAACAGGAATTTATTTAAAATTGATTGATTGTTTACATCTATTAAAACATAAATAAATAATGGAGTTCTAACCTCTTTAATTAACACTACACAGAGAAAAATACACGTACACTCAGACACAAAGGAGGATATTAAGTTCACGATCCAGAATATATATCCAATAAGCAACCCACTCTAGGACTTTCTCTACGGTAGACGGCCATGTTAACTGATTTGCTAAATGATTTGCCAGATGTCCTCGATGATGGCTTCTCGTGCCCCGACGGCGAGGTGATGGGACCCAACGGTCGCGCACTGCCACACCCAACCTTCCCACACCCAGAAGACTGCCAGAAGTTCTACATATGCAGAAATGGAGTGCAGCCCCAAAAGGGCAGCTGTCCTTCCGGAAAAGTGTACAACGAGGACACATTCATGTGTGACGAACCTGAGAAGGTTCCTGGATGGTAGGACCTTTTACGTATGTCAGTATAAAATGTCCTTTGGTTTAAAAAAGAACTGACAATAATTTGAAGTGTTCATTCTTGAATATTTTGTGTATTTTTGGGCACAGTAATATTTGCATTATCTATAGTAGTACTGATAAAATAGTTTTGTGTATGCATATCGAGATGCAAAAACTTAATCACAAGTATAATCCATCCGAGAAGAGGCTGTTATTTGAATTTTGATACAAACACTTACAGGCTTCAGTGACTATTAAAAATTAAGTGAGTTGCCAGCCGTATTTGCCTCAATATATGAATCGCTGAAAGCAACTAATAACGTCGTTGGTACTAAATGTTAGGATACTTTAATAGTTAATCTTCTATTAACGTCTAACAACTTTTTAGAACTTTAATGAAAACTATTAAAATGATAAGTTTCATAATGTGTCTATTGCGTACGAACGTTACATATGGTACTTATACGTTGCTAACCTTAAACCTCATCAATACAGGAGAACAACAACCAATAGTAGAACAATAAAAAAATTGATATTGAGCAAAGCTTCTGCTCGAATTTATTTAACGTCATTTATTTATTTATTTATATACTGTATTATATTTATTAATAATGATTCATCATGGTGGATAATATGTAAACAAAACATTTTTTACGTCAAATCCTTTTCAATTACATATTAACTTCTCGTTATGTTTTTATCTAAACTTACCGATTTTATATTTTCTTGCAGTGAAAACTATTACGAAGGCCAGCCTCAAGACAAAAACAAGCTACCGAAGAAGGCGTAATTGCTGCGTAATTTTAAGACATCATAGTTATAAGTTATGAATAAATAGTAATAATAAAATGTTGTTTTATTAAACTGGATTGATTCCGAGTTTTCATTGTTAATAAAGTCATTTAAATCATATGTTTCAGAACGTTTTATAGTGAAGCTTAGTCGCTTAGATTTTAGAATCGCACTTCCGTGATCTTGAGCCTTGATACATAGTCCTTTCTTTATCACTTTATAGTATCACTTACTGGAATGGTGAAGGTCCGCATCATGAGTAAACCTGCGCACCAATTTTCGTCTTAAACATATAAATCCTGCTGACCCATGCTTAGCCAGCGCGACAGGTTATTAACCCCTTAATCCTTCCGAGTTAAACCAATATAAAATACCTATATCACAGCCAGACTTCGAGTTCAAAATTGTTTAAGATTTCACATGACGTTTGTTTATTTATACAATACAAAGTTTAATAGAGTTTTCAATTTAACACTTCTTAGCGACGATGTTAATACGTATAAATATTTCACTTTTCAATGGTACTTATAAAAAAATCGTGCAACCAGAAGTTTCTTGCGTAGACCACTTATCTGGTTATATGTTCAGCTTACGGGGTAGGAAAAGAGCAGCATAACTGACAGAACTGTTTTTGCTAAGGGTTGCCTGGTGGAGAATACTAGGCATTACGTTCGCCCTTTTTGTTGCCTATTATTGGTGTACAATAACGAATAAATAAATAAACTGTCGTGCTTCTTCTACATTCATTCGTCACTACTCTCTGCCTATCCCTCAAGGGAACTGGTGATATGAAATAGCATAGTATATTTTTATTTAAATGGCATATATTCTAATGACTATGAAAGGTGTGAGAAGAGTTCAGAAATTAAGTAAAAGTCGCTAACATCAACACAGACATTGTTTGCATTCAAAGTGTACTCGACTATTGCGTCACTTTTCTAAGGCTTTCTTTCACGTCGTACCGGAAACAATATGTTGATTGTAGATAAACAAGTGCTTAGATGAAAATAAATTGTTACCCGGTACGCTTACAAATAATGTCGTATTACATATTTTACTCTAAGACTGCTTCAAGCTGGCAATTATTTTTAAAAGAATATACTCGTGTTTTTCACCTAATGACTGCAAATATGATTGAAGTATGAGCCAGATAAGATTAATAATGGATCAAAATATATAAATATGTAATATATTTATACATTTTGTCAGACACTCGTAATTAACAATTCAACATACTCGTACGCATCTAAGCATGGACTATTCATTTATTTATATTAATTAGCAAAATAATTCATAAAAATATATCACCAGTATTCAGACTGTTTCTTTGCAATAAAAGAGCAGTTTGTGTTACATTCTGAGAGTGACAGAATGATATATTCAAAATGTGTGAACTACAACACCAAAAATTTGTTATACAGCAGAACTTTGCCGCTGAGCAATACGAGGCGTGTTGAAGATTCGGTGGAACGTAACTAATGTAATGGATAGTTAGAAGCGTGTGATGGACGAGTCGTAAACAGGCAAAGAGATTAAATAGAGATCAGTTATTGTATGCATTATTGAAAAACTATCAAATAAAATGTTTGAAATTTTAGCCTTAAGGAACCTTCAATGTTAGCAGGACACATCTATTTATTAAATAAACAATATAAAGAGATTACTCTGACGTATTCATTTATAGCGAGTGGTTATTGGAAGATTTTGCTATCGGCAAACCGAGGCGCTATTTATAGATAACATTATCATCTTTAATATTCTTGATCTATTGTACGTACTACATCTTTATAATTAACAATATCATTGAAAAAACATCCGACATAACACAGAGATAAGAAATAGAATTATAGTAAATAAAAATTACTTTTGACAAACAAATAGAACAGCGACTACGTATTGAAATGTAAATAATTTTGAAGCAAACAGAAATCAAATCAAATGTGAAATCAGAGACGCACTAAAACACCAACGTATATATCTTTAATAGACAAGGAAGTACGAATTTGGTCAGAGTCGAAGAAGGGAATCAGGTACGTAGCCAGCGAAAATCCTTAATTTATGTGTACTTATGTGAAAGATATATCTAACAATACAAAAGTATGTATGTTAATAAGGTAAATATTAAACAGTTTTAGTACTGTATCCTGTTTTACCGACTGCATATTATTTAAAGAAAGCTTGAAAATACTTAGGTAAAAGCTATTTTTTTCGTATTAATTTGAGGAGAATAAAATTTAAGAATCTTGTATAAGAATAAAATAATACGAACAGTAAAATGGATAATTTATTTGTTTACTTAACTTTTAATGTACTGAACACATTTGATTAAACTTTTGCATTTATCTAATCCAAAAATTTTTGGGTATCCGATAATAATTTCATTGTAGGTCATTAGTAATTTGTATGAAAGTTTCGAAAAAAAATTTAAGATGCGAAATTAGATACTGTTAAATCACATTAGGCTTAGAACTAAGCCTAGATTTGTGTGTACGAGTATATTTACATTTTTCTCACACACACACACATCAAGGATAAAATGTGTATCACAAATCTATTATATGGATAAATATTTATATACATCCGTGTACACACAGAAAGATCGCTTGTGGAATAAATAATTAACTTTAATATACAGTCTGTTCACAAAGCATTACACGTGCCTACAACTCGTCAAGCCTGACAAGCGTAAACTTGTTTCGTACTTAGTTACAGCTGATGCAACACGCATGCATATGTAATTAGCGTGTATTGTAATTAGTCTTGAAACCAATCTATAATGTGTCTAATTAATTTTTATCATAAAATTTTCGTCTCAATTTATTTTATATAAGATACGTGATTCAATTACCAAATTAAAAAATAACATATGTGAGTGATATAGTATATCAGTAAGTATGGGTGACATGAAAGTATTATGAGGAAACTTACACTCTTCAGTTCTTCCCAACGCTACGTGCTAAACGCTACCAATCAGCCCTTAGATGTAACATCACGCCTGTAATCCCCGAAGAGGTAGGCAGAGGAGTGTAGAACACTCCCACGTTTCACCAGTTACGTT
>DWDU01001767.1:0-13935 GCA_018245575.1 Jemadia suekentonmiller
TGTCTCTCAATTTGGAAGAATTTACATGGCAGGACATTAAATTTTGTGTAATTGTCTAGTCTAGTGTGTGACATATTAAAATATTATCATGAATTTAACTTTAATTCTTATTATGTAAAGCCTCAAACTGGACAGAATTTGTGTTATGATAACTAAACTTACTGAAGTATTTTCATGTTCAGTGGAGACTTGTGTTCAACAGTGGAATGATATAATAGTTAGTAAAATTCAAATTAGTGGATAAATTAAGTTAGTTCTTTTACTTGTACAATATATAAACACATAATTAACATAACTCACCAGCAACTCTTTGCCGCTGTCGAAGTCTGAGCGCAGCTGGGTGCCTATATCGCCGTCGGGTATCTTGAGGTCCTCGCGAAGGTCTCCGTTGTCGGCCATCAGGGTCAGATATCCGTCGTCGGAAATGTCAGTCAGCTGGTAATCCTCACGCTTAACGTGAGGTACGTCCATGTTGTGAGTGCTGGGACATATGTCTTCGTATCTGGATGAGAAGATAAATAAGATTGATTAGCACATACAGAGGCAAGTGTATAACTTTGAAGTATGTTCTTTATGGTTTGTTTTGTATACAATATACAGGAAAAAAAATTGTTGACCCCTACGATCCTCTAAGTTTGTAGATGGATATCATACAAAAATGTATGGAAATTCGATTGTGAAAGTGACAACGCGATTCGACTATCTTTGATCAACACGTTTGAAGGACATGTGTCGCTTTACGTGACCTTTGATCTTTGTTACAATTTCAGTACTGCCGTCGTCATGGAAACAGCCGGAAATGGAGAAATGAATAATTCGCGTACTACTTGGAAGAATAACTCACGTGGAGATCCAATCAGTTATTTAGAAAATGTCTAGTCTCTACGATTTTGTTACATATGAGTACGTATTAAAGATAGACCGTAGTGGCCTGAATGTTTCTCATTCTGAGGTCGGTGTTCAAATAGTAGAACAATAAAATGGATTGAAGACTTTGGTGAGGATGACGATATAGTTAATGATGATGACGTACGAAAAGGGTAAACTGAACCCTTGAAGTTAATTCGTCATCAACACGTATCTGAATGCGATCTCATATGACTGGACTAACACGGACTCATTATATAAATCCCTGCATGATGTGGAAACACTCGCGGCAAATACGCAATTAACGTTCACCCATCAGAACGGACCACGCCCCCTAAATGGCTTTAACTAAGATGAACAGTGAGGTTTTTATTTACTACTGAAAGTCTTCGCGAGTGAATGTTAAATGCAGAGGAAAATCTATTATTACTATAGTACGTTATTATCTTGGGCAACTCATACAGGGCCACCGCCTGACCCTAATCCCTGTCCTTTCCTATGACAAATATTTGTCCTGGATTGGTATTGCATTATAAAGTCTGAATTAGCAATCTGCATGACTAATCACTACAATCCATAATAGTCTGCAACAGTCTTCATTGCAAAAAACAATATTTTATGTGCGGGCACGAAACTATGACTTACTTATCTTAGATACTTGAGAAGCACAAGTGTATGACGTCATAAGTAATAAATCTTTGTTCTTGAACAGTATTACCGCATTGTTATAATAAATACGTAGGTTTTTAAGTACAATGTGTACTATAACGTATAAAGTTATAGTACACATTGTACTTAAAAGTCCTCTTGTATTGTTATTTGAAACTGGTCTTGGCATCACTTCACAATTAAAACGAGTTTTTTTTAAACAATGTATTAAATAAATTATTCATTGATATATGTAAATTGGTATGGGATGTTCTTAATGGCGGTTCAAAAAAATATGTGTTCCTGGACGGTGATCTCAATGTACAATTGTACAATGAGACGCATAGTCGGAACTGGCGGTTGATGTTCGAGTACCCGCAGCACGGAGGCAGTATGAGACCACGCCCGCGACTCTATGGGCTCGATGGAACGTCAAAATGGTTAATACCACGCCGGACAGTACCCGGTCAAACAGTCAAACCTAATTGTCTAGGATAATGATAGAAATTTAAAAAAAAACATGCACGTTATTGAGGAGTTTTTATTGCGTCGTCTACATATATATTTAATATTATTTATAGATACAACGTAACATCACGCCTGTAATCGTCGAAGAGGTAGGCAGAAGAGTGTAGTACGCTTCCATATTTTAGGCTCTTGAGCTTATTTCCATACAAGGGGCACGAGTACTAAAGATTAGAATTTTAACTAAAAAACTTAGAGAAATCCTATAGTATCGGAATCCTCAAGATCTTTCGATGTAAATACAGCTGGTAATTAGAGAACTTTTAGAATACAGTCATAGTTAGAAAATAGCGGAAAAATAAGCTCAGTTCGCATGTCACGTTGAAGTTAATTTAAAACAATATGAATAAAAAATAATCTTTGTACACTGTTACTGAATGAGGTATTTAAACTGAGTATATGTATTGTCCCTAAGGCAGACCAAACAATTAACTCATCCTGAGCTAATTGTTCAAAAGTGGGCGTCATTGACCCACTCGTGAGAAACGTGTCTTAAAGGCATCAGACCATTTTACGTTTAGAATAATTAATATAAGACAGTCATTTATGTTTAACGAAACGGATACGTAGCCAGCCGTTTTTAATAGATCGTAACACGAGGCAAACATCCTGACGCGGACGATCAAATTGAGATACATAAATTGTATGAATTCAGTGGGAAATCAATAGAGCTCGCGGCAGCCTGACCTAGATTCAGGTATTGCAGGAAATAAGGAGACAGATACACACACCTTAATAGCAAGACTCGCATGCGTCAATTCTCGAATATCTGTTCGTTGTATAAATTTATACGTGCTCGGTTGACACAATAATTATAAAACACATACGTCACTTTCAAATTTAGAATTTTTCTTTCTCGATAGTTAACTACTAAGGTAATATATTAAAATGATCCAAATTTATTTAGGCACATTTTTGTTATATGCTCAAAGTACTGTGCTACATTTTAAACAAGTGTCGACATTGCTTAGTGATATTTCATTATAACCTATTAATTTGGGTGACCAAATTGTTGGAATTTGATTAGGATGTTCTTCGTAATATAATTTCTTCTAGTATCCGAATAGAGGAGATATAACTAAAGAAAATAAACATACGCAAATAGTGAAATAGAGATGATGTTATTTTTGAGATTTGCGATCAAATATGAATAAAAATAATCTTGAACATGAATAATGGAGACTTTGACATTTGTCGGAAAATTTTAAAATTTCAGTTTCATTTGCAATGTATCTTACCATTTATTTTATCGTCAAAATAGTGTTCTCAAATAAATCGACTGTTCCTCTTTGCGGATAAGATTCGAATTCAAATTTCGAATGTTTTCTATAAATGGAATCGAAAATACTTGTCAAACATTTTTCCACTATCAAATTGACCACCACACCACAACACTACGATACCAGATATCTGACAATCTATTTGTGTAATAATTGAAAGTCTCCAAGAAACTAACGAGTGTTGGTTGGTACTAAATATTTTTCAAATTTTCCAAGTTGCTGTTGTTTTAGGATAAATACTCTTGCGGTTTAAAAGATATGACTTAAAAAAACCTGAAACTTACGTAAGTTGAAAAATGAGATTAACTTACTTTTTTCCATTGAATATATCAATTCCGACGAGGTGAACCTTGGCGTGGCCGTGCTTTCCGGTCTTGGATGTGGACATCTCGACAATCTTGCAGGGGCGGCCCTTGAGCATCACGAAACCGTTCTTGCGCAGGGCGGAGCACTGCATGGGGAAGGTGGCCGAGGCACCGGAGTCGCCGGTCTCGAAGTGGGTGTCCTCGATATCGCCCATGTTGAGTGCGGTGGTTTTACCTACGGTGCGGACTGATCTGAAATTATAAGGTCATTTTAGAACTATTTTAATTTAAAACTTTAGAATGACCAAACTAAGAATATGTAGATATGATTATAAAATATCCAGAAGTTGGAATACAGCTTTCGAAACATTATAATGAAAAATAAATTTTCTGGTGTGAATCTGTTTATCAATTAAATGTATTAAATGAATACCTCATTATAATACACCTTTAACTTTTGAATCATTAAATGACAACATAAACAAAAATGAACTTAAAAACACATAACTTAAAACATTATGTGAAGAGAAGAAAGACTGAACAACCCAAGACACTATCAGCACACATATGTGAAGAATGCACGTGTTGTCTAAGCAAAATTACAAAAAAAAATGAGATTCAATGAAAACATTCTAATTGTATTGCAATACCTAATAGCATCAATCATATTGATAAAATAGTGTCAACATTTTGATAAAACCCACTAAAATAATCCAGTAGCCAAAAACTTAACAAACAACCCATCAACAAGAAACCTACGGACAATAAATCACTCATTACTTTGCTGTGATGCTCTTTTGTAGTATTTTATGTATAAAAACCTGAATAATGTAGAATTTGATACCTCAGTTTGTAATGTGTGGTATTTAAAACAAAAATGAGTAAATTGTCTTAACTAATTGATACATAATCTGTTTCTTTAACACTGTTTGTTGTGAGTGATCAAAGAATTACGTAAGTATCAGATACCTTTTTTTACAAGGCTTTATAAATTGTTTAGTATATTATCACAGGCCCCACATGGGGTAGACAGAGAACATCAAATGCCAAATATCTCGATCCCCAGAGACCCAACATGTTTCTTCTACATTATTTATTTCTATTCCAACACCACCTTAGAAAAATGTAGAAACATTCACCATTGTAACGTAACATCACGCCTGTAATCCCCGAAGAGGTAGGCAGAGGAGTGTAGAACACTCCCATGTTTCACGGGTTACGTTTACGTCCCACTATGGAATAGGTGGTGAACCTATTGCCATGCATCGGGCACATATCCAGATTCTGAGCCACTACTACAAAAACTAAATTAGAAAATTTTAGAAGTGCCCCACCCGGGTATCGAACCCAGGACCTCCCGATCGGCAGTTGCAAATGTAACCAACACGACCAACGAGGCAGTCAAGTCATTATTAACACAATACCACGTTATTGAAGAAAAGAGGTGATTTGTGTTCTCAGACGGTGATCCCATATTACAATTGTAGAATGAGACACATAGTCAGAACTGGTAGTTTTTGTACGAGTACCCACAGCACAGATGCAATATGCCACTACACCCGCGACTCTATGGGCTCGACATAATTTTACCATTATGTAAATGTAACACCACACTTGTAATCCTCAAAGAGGTAGGCATAGGAGAGTACTACACTCCTATGTTTCACTAATTATGTTTACATCCCACTATGGAATAGGTGGTAAGCCTATTTGCTATACACAAGGCAGAAATCCAGACTTCGCGTCACTAATAGAAAATCTAAATTAGAAAAATCCGATAGTCCCTGACTCAGAATCTTAACTCAGGAGCACCAGTATTTTACCATTTTACTACACTAAAATCTGATAAAATGTCAAAATAAGGATCTAATTGTATATAAGAAAAAGAAAAGTATGATCACAAATTTCCTTAAGAAAATTGACAACTGAAATAAATTGAGTATAAGTCACATTTATTTCCACTACAAAATGTTTAACTGAATTTTGAATGGTAAACTGTCACTGTTTAAGTCCCCTAAATTAAATACCTAGTAAGGTTTAAGGTAAATGCTGTTTGACACCACTATCCAAAACATTGCAACCTTGGCAACATTAACTGTTGATCATGAGTCAGAGAAAATAAAAATTAGCTCAGGCTGTTGACCTGCTCAATGTATTCCTCCATTATTTATGAATGAGCGATGCCATTAAAAGGGATGTTATCCATTTTTTTTAACAAGATGTTTATTTTCGTGTAATAAGTGTAGAATAACAATTTACTTAATGACAATGAAAAACTACACTTAGGCTATTAGGTACCTTTAGCGATTAGAGACTAAAACAATTTTCATCAGTCGAGGAAATTTTACCTTTAAAAGTGAAGAAAGGCCAGTATGGTTATAAATTACAAATAAAAGGTAGGTTAAATGAACAGGTCAAATTGACTAGGTTGTTTATATCTAATTGTAATTTTTTTTCTAAGGACGAGTGATGACTATAAAATGTCGTCTATTCAGAACAGGAGTTAACAGAAGCTCAAGTCTAACATGTGTTCATAGCTTTGTTTTCACACACAAATACACACAAAAGGTATTTCCAATGATATGAAGAGTTAAGAGTATTTATGCTATAGGCAAGTCATGTTGCACTAATTTTCTTTGTTTCATAATTGATGATAGCACAACAGAATAATATTACTGTGGTAGTCTGTTGCAATTTAATTACAATGACAATCTCAAAAGCAAATATCTAAATTTACTAAGTTTAATAATTATGAGCAGTCATGATCGAAGTTAAGTTTTGAATACATAGGAACTCATGAAAATTCTTATTTTTATGACATTCAAATTTATAATATTGAATAAATGATTATATAAAATATCCATATGTTTATAATATTTCGGCATACAAAAATAATTAGCAGCTGTAAAGGTTGTAATGGTACTATAGATAAATTACAATGAAGTATAGCAACGTTAGTAGATAATAGCAAGAACGGTAAAATATTTGGTAAAATCCTTGTTTAAGGGGAGAAACCACGAAATAAAAATAATGGCACACTTACAAATGCAAGCAATACGAAATAACAGCAAGGGGTTAAATTAACACTTTGTATCACTTTCTCGAATTATCGTTAAGACAGCAATGTCATGGACATGATTATATTGTTCAATAGTCATGTACTTGAGAAGTTATGAACAATAAAACGTGATTTATAGGACAATTCAATATCACAACAGCCACATTACCGTTGAAAAATCACGGACACAATCAAAACGAGAAGCAGTCACGGTTGCTGCACCAAAATTGTCTTCTAGACAAGAAGAGACCAGATATTAGTTATCAGATCGCTCGAAGAAAAGTCTGTACGACCTAACCCCACCTAGCGTTATACTGCGAAAACCATTGTGCTATCGAAAAAATAGAAGACAATATTGTGCATAATTGATGCACTTATGTTCGACTACTAGATAAATTAACAATTTATAAAACGACATCAGCCCTGTATTGTGGAGTAGGTGACATGACGGGGCCAGCCGTGTGGTATCCGAACATGTGGCTCCTTAGGGACATCTTGCCAAACTTTTCGACATGTGTAAAACACTCTAAATTCGTCAACCACAAATTCCACGAATTGCTTACACAGAGAACTGCGACACGTTTAAATAATAGTGAATAGTATCAATATCTTCATTACTCTAAATCAGAGATAAAGCAAGAAAAATAGCAGTTTGACAAACGTGCCGGTGCCGCAATATAATATCATCCAATTTTACACAATAATCACACGTTTAATTAACAGCGATTTCACAAAATTATATTCACTATAGAAAATACTTACAAAAATAATAATTAAGACTATTGAAAGAGGATTCACGATAAAACTAAGATATTTATCGACACTCACATGTGACCGACGGGTTCTTCAACCGAAAGGTCAATTTGCGCCTGCGTAGCACCTTCATCACTCACTTCCTGTCGCGGGGTTCTCATAAGGCCCAAAACGCCGCCGCCTATTGGCGGCAAATACGAATGAGTCAAAATCTGTCTTAACGGAACTACTTAAAGCATTTACTTGTATTATAAGTGTATTTTAAATTACTTATTATAGTCTAATTAATACTTTAAAATGTAAAATATTCTATAAATACCATATGAATACTTAAATAATATGTTATTCTTTTCAGAACTGTTTTACCTACAATTCTTAGTACAATTTTATTTCGATAGATGGCAGCGCATTTTTAACGCATAGACTTTCTGCGAAGGATGTGTACGTCAAAAGTAGCTTGTATTGATTATTATTGTTTTGTTTTATTTATATAAAACGATTATACTGGGTTATTAATAAAAATACATATAGTTTTATGTTTCCCAGGTCGGTTATGCAAATGAAATTATTATAAATTGCAAACCGAATATTATTGTCATTTATTATTATCTGTTTTATGTCAGCAATGTAGCAGTAGTTACGAATGTATAAGAGATGGCGCTGTTTTCTTAGCTGAAATCGGGCAATCAGCGCTTTTAATTTAAATGATTGGAAATATGGGACTCTTCCTATTTTACTTTATTTCGAAATGAGGTGTAAGGTACTCCCACCTCTATAATATTTTAAGATTTTTTTAGTTAATGACTTGTATTATTACTGGCGCGTACAGTAGATAGAGGCTTAGTAATTACACTGGTGTGGATAACTTACTATTTATATTTATTAGTTTGTCAATATTTTATATATCTACACTAAACAAAATAGTTATTATATAACATCGATTATATTTATTTTTATATCCACACCTCATGCATAACTCATGTGTATGAGTTTTATTCAATACATGCACTACACAAAGACTCAAGTCACTCAAGTAGTGAGTTACCCACACTCGTATATTAATTAAGTATTCGTTAACATTGGAGTGACATTGTTACAATGTGTTTACGGCAAGAAAAGTTTATGAAGTGTTTCTGAATGCTATTTAACAACGTAAACATAAATTCACGCCTGTTGTCCCGGATATCCGCCTGTTACTACAGAGGAGTGTAGTATATTCCCGCGTTTCACCAGTTACGTTTACGTGCCACTATGGAATAAATAGTGACATGGGCGCCATTACGATTATTTTCAGGGAGGTGCATCTGTACCTACACGTACTATTAACCAATATAAAATATAGAACTATACATTAATAGCATGTGGATAACAGATTTGCGAGTGTTAAGAATTTTTTCTAATGCATTACATATATATGTACATTCGAAAAGCATTACCCTCGCGTTGGTACAGTCAGGTCAAAAATATGTACTTAATTTTTTCTATGTACTTTCTATCCGGACAAGGGGGTCCAATCGCACCCTCTTGTACCCTGCTGCCGGCGCCCACGGGTGGTGACTCTATTCCTATACACTGGGCACATAATTATACTCTGACTCTGTACTAGAAAATCTCAGTAAGATACGTTTAAGAGCTCCCGACCCGGCATTCGAACCCAGGACCTTAAGATCGGCAGTCGCGCTAGCAACCAACACCAGCAGTTAATATTAAGACATTTGGTTGCTACCAGCTACCTACCCTTTTGATTCTATGGTTTAAAACCTCGTAAAAACTCAGCAGTCTGTAAGGAATGTATGTGGATCTTTGTAGATATTATCTGAAGGTCTTTATCTTAAGCTCATCTAATGTTCATTCAGCAGCGATTTAAAGATATTATTTATATTTTCTTGAAGGTAAACTAAAAATGAAGGTTGCATTCAAAAATCGTACATATTCACATTAGTAGGTATAATTATATATTATTATTATGAAAGAATTGCGATTAGTTGAATATGTTAGGTACATAAGTTATTACTACTAAGTGCCTTTTTTTTCACATTGACGAGTAATTAGTAAAAATAGAAAAACAATTCCAAAAATCAGCAATCGCAAACAACTGATAGTTATATTTTCGTACACAATGAGTTGTGCAAAACACTTAATCGTTCCATAATAACTACATCAATGCTTGCGTAATTGTATCTTTTGTGGGACCGGAGTGCCCCTCGCGAAGGGATTTTTCTCCCCACGAGAGTGATTTATTGAAGAAAGCTTTTAAACCCTTGCGGTCTCCTTTCTGCTCATTGTTGTGGATTTGTGTCTTTTATTACGGCACGGGTCATTACGGGTTTTGCTTGGATTTGCTCTATTAATTCGATGTTCCCTTGTCATTATTCCGTCGCTTCTTCTGGACGAGCTTGTTTAATGCTTTTTTCAATATAAATTGTCTATATTCAAGTTTATTGTTTTAAATTTTTTAATTGAACCTTTTAGAGGGTTATTTCACAGAAATGTTATTCGGTACTAGATATTTTGTTCAGATGGTGATTTAAATGTATCACAAATAGTTTTTCATATATGCTACTTTTCGAAGGCTTTGTTGAAAAAAGTTTTTTTATCCTATAAATATAGATTAGATAGTTTGTATGCTTTTCCAATGTTCAAGTTGTCACTAAAACGCATGTCAACTAAATCGAATTGCCCGTTTCTGAGTGTCAATAGAATATACATATACGTAATGTCACACCTGTAATTGTAATCCCCGAAGAGGTGGGCAGAAGAGTGTAGTACACTCCACGTTTTACCAGCTACTGTTACGTCCTACTATGGTACAAGTTGTTAACCTATTGCCGTACACCGGGCAGAAATCCAAAATCCGAGCCATCACTAGAAAATATAAATAAGAAAAATCCAATAGTGCCTGATCTGGGATTTGAACCCAGGACCAGGATCGAGAGATTGGCAGTCGCATTAATACTTACAAATACGTATTTGAAAAGTAATAAACTGACTTACTATACCATCAGTATTTAAAAAAAAATACCTATACCAGAACAAAGTCTCCTATTTTAAACGTACACAAATAATATCTGGATAATAAATGAAATTCTCATTAATTAATTGAAATTCTCAAAGCTCTTGGGTTATCTCTAAAATTTAAGTTGAACATTAAATAGGTTTACATCATTAATGAGACAACTTGATCCTCAGATTAGCCGCGGCGCTTAATTTCTTGGCTCCCGATTTGTAGCAGTCTTAATGCTTAATTAAATGTATTTCTTACCATGTTTGTTCTTACCACCATCATTACTATGATCATTATTATTGGCATCATTAACCATTTTATCGTACCGGTATTGGACTTAATCTACTCTCAGAAAGGGTAGAAATTAAACCGCTAAGTTATTATGTATGTACGTATACAAAGTATGAATTGATTTGATTGCAAACAATACATGTTTTCTGTGGAAAAAAGACGTTTACACTACCTAATATGTGACTAAGATATATCAATTTTAACTGACGGTCAATTGTGCGTTGTTTTATAAAAATCCATTGTTATTATGTTCGGTTATTTTGTGATAATTGACGGATTAATTGCATGGTGCTGCAGCTGTACCTACACTTATGAAATATGTAACGTCCACATTGCATTGTCGCTTTGCAGACAACCATTTATTTGTAGAGTGTATTATCCGGCAAGATGCTTTTAAAACTGGTGAAAGTCGGTGTAGGCACTGCTCTACTCTGCTTCCCCCTTTGGGGAACTGGAGGACTGTGGACAGTGGACCTCCGGAGGCTGATTACGATTGTATATTTGTTTTTCTTTTTGTTATCTGAAATATAATAATAAATTTTGTCATCTACGTATCCAAATATATGAAGCCTCTTAAAAATCATTCTACAATAAACTACACAGGATTTAAAATTCATTATTGAACGCTTTTAATCACTCTCCATCGATATTTATACCTTAAAGGATATATTTTTATAATTATATATGGCGTGTCTGTATGAACAGTAGGTAATAGATGATAAACAAGCATTGTACTGTCTGTCAACTCTGCAAGGGAGATGGCGTGACAATATAATTAGTATATTTAGACTCCTAAACCACTACTTATTCGAACCCAACTATTTCAGCCTCCTGTTATGGCGTCAGTCATTTTGTTATTTTAGGCACAACGGGTAAATCAGATTGTAGATGTCATGTTGGATTGTCCACGTTTAGATTTGTAAAGATGCCGTCTATTTCTTTAAGTATGTAGGTTCTGTAACTGTGGTCCTTATTTATCACATATAATTTAAACATCTATCAAAAAATTTGCGTGCAACTTCTCATAATTAGGTATGCTTTGGTAATTTTTGTAGGCTTATAGATATTGTAGCAGTTAAGGAAATCAACGATTGATAGGTACTAAACTGAACGGAACTGAAATGCTTTGAACAAACATGACCACAGCCCTTAGGGTCGCCGGAAAATTCATTATTAGGCCATTCTGGTACCTATTTTTTACTTTCGTTAGGTTGTAGGTACAGCGTGGAGTAAAATTAATTAACTAATGAATAAAATATTTATTAACGATCCAAATGGCATTTGTTATAAATGCTCCAGAACTATAATTTACTTTGTACATTGATAAAAGTTTGTCTTTATTAGACACTATTACACATACATAAACCTTTTAAAGATTTCACCAACTTTTTCTTATAAGAAAAATTAACAAGGAAAAATTGTTTCGCCATTAGTAGTTGACATGGTAGGTAAATGAACTTGGAAAACCTCTTGTCTTTATTTGGTGTGTATTAAGATTCATTATTTAACTATGCTTACCTGCCTATAAATCATTCTAGTTAAAGTAAGATTGGATTTAAATTTTAGAAAAATAGAATTAGTGTTACGTACCTATATATCCGTCTCTGTATTCAAAAGGCTTAATTGAGTAATATTTTTACTTTCCCTACAGTCCGAAGAATAGCTTCATAATATTTTTAATCACGTAAAATTACAGTTAGTTATTCATCTAATTAGACATTATAGACGTTAATTTTGTAAGTATAATGTATTATAGGAATATTTGGGAAGATATTGACATAATATTTTGTCAATTTAAAGCGCAGTCGGGTTAAAGGTTAATGATCTTTATCATAATCTATCACTCTATCTGGCAATCTAACCTGGCGCCCTCTGGTAGTTACTAATACGAATATTACAAGAAAGAAACGCACGACGATTTATTAGTAAATAGTGTGTAAACACTATAAAGCGATTTCAGTTAAATTGTTTTGTTTTATTGTGTTTTGTTATTCGCTAACATGTACATATAATGCATATACCAACGACGTATTTAATGCCTTTCAATTGCGAAACTAAATACGTCAGAGAATACGAGTTAATAAATCCCAAGTGAGTTGTTGATAACATACAGAATAAATTGATCGCGCAAATGAACACGGCGCGGACAATAGCTGCGACTTCCATGCGCCATTACACCCCGACGATTACAGAACGACCATTCAAATGAATTTACCATATTATTATCATCCGCTAATCCCCCCGCGCCCGCAAACTCCATTTCGCCGCCTAAACGCGCGCGCTCAGCCAATTTTTTAAGTGTGGCCCGCTCAAAATAAATTATGTAGCAAATGGGGAAGGCGCAACGGACAAACAAGTCAAACAAGAAATAAAACGGATGAGCGCGACTCGCGACCCGCCAGAGCGAGACGGCCGTATCCGACTCCACCTCTCGCCCGCCGCCCCGCGCGCCCCTGCCCCCGCCGTTCCACTTGAAGACGGCCCCGACAGCTAAGCTCTCGTTTTATTGTCACTTACACCTCGACTAAGATTTATTTGCCACTCAAAAACTCTATCATCATATCCCATTCAACTTATCGCAGTCACATAAGGTTCAATACTCTTGTCATTTCACGTGGCCAAGTCTTTCTCAGCTATGGTAGAGCCGATACAAGATAGTATAATTTAAAATCTGTGCTGTGATTATCAAATGTAAGCGGCTTATTTGGATTGGTGGAATATATTTAATTTCTTTTTATTTCCTTTTTTTAAAATAAATTTATATCAATTACCTAAAGCAAGATTTTATTTTTAAAAACATAATCTGATATACAGTATTACCTGAAATACATAGAAACTAAATCTTAACTGATCTGACATGATTCCACCCTTCACCAATATGCGCCATTTTCTTACACTTCTCACTGCCCCATAGTAAGTATCTGACCTATTTGGTCAGGATAGATGAGTAAGTCTTCCTCTGCACCTGCATCCGTTAACATTCACATTGCATATTTCTTTTATTTCACGGCAGAGAATGGCGGCGGTTTTTTTATATTTATAGGTAAATATTTAACACTATACAAGAGGTAATTATAAAGAAACTGATAAACTTAGTGAGTTGTTACCTTAAGAACCTAACGTGATAAACATAATATCGCGCCTATAATCCTCGAAGAGGTAGGCACAGGATTGTAGTACGCTTCCACATTTCATCTGTTAAGT
>DWDU01001768.1:0-13934 GCA_018245575.1 Jemadia suekentonmiller
AATACTTAACACGTGTATAAATATTATTTGTACGGGCTTAAGTGAAATGTAACTGCACAGTGTAATAAAATTTTTATAGCACTGACCTCAAGTGTAAAGTTTAATGCAACACATCCAATTTTGGACATTGAATATATCCCTTTACATATAATAATATAATGTACAACACTAGCTACTTATTGACAAATCTGTACATTTCACTATTATGTAACACAACATAATATATACAAAGCTATCGCTTACTGAATTCGTACACGAAAGATGTTTCAGATTTCAGATAAAATGTAATTTAAGTTAACATACACCGGAGAGCTGAGTGAAAGCTTTACGTCACTTCAATTTTGTGTTAAAAGTAAGTGTGCGCGGCTCAAGTAACCCGAAGGCAGGGTAATGTATTCCCATACATACATAAGTGAAAACATTTTAAGAAGCTCCACGGACCCACTGCATCACCCCCGGGGTTAGGGCCTAAAAGCACTATCTCGAAGCCAAAGCCTTACAACTCTTCTCAAATTCTACTTACTTTGCTCCGTGTGGAGGTGCCCGCGAGCATGTTCTATACTGCGATTCGATGTCTTGATACTTATGACAATAATTAAAAAGTATATTATATTTTTTAAATAAGGAGAATCACATGTCGAGTATTCTCTGTTGTCTGGTAGATTTTACGTAATACGCTCATCATAACCACTGGTATACAATTTAAATGACCACCAAAAGCAAATCTCGTCATTACTTACATGCAGTAAGTAAAGCCTCAAAATTGCTTTTAATACCTGACAGTTTTGATATGAAAAAAATATAATCCTCTTACATTTAAAAAAATGTATTTTTACGTCTGTCTGGTTACCGTAGCAACGTTATTGTCTATTTATATCAAACTATAACCATTGTGCTGTAACAGGTTACGAACAATTGCGAGCAACCAAAACTTGTATAATTGGTTTAGTTAGTAATAAAAAGAAAATAAATTCAAGCCATTTCAAAAGTACGCTTCATATTTATTGTATATGTTTAGTTTGTCTTGAAATCAATATTGGTTAGACGTAGTATACACATGAATATAAGATTGAATTCAACTGTATCTTTCCTTATAGCAGAGCAAATAACTGCATCAAAATGTTGCGCACCGCGACTTTCGCGCCTACGCACTGTTGCAACCGTACGGACGATTAAATGTGGAATTAACAATCAATCGATTAGTTAATCAATCACTCAATTTAATATATGCAAAAATCACCGTCCAAATCGTCATCGACTCCTTTATACATTTACTTCAGGTAATTGACGGAGCTGCAGTGGTTAAATAGATTAAACCAAAATAAAGAGTCATAAATATCTGCCATTATGCCATTATTGTAATGACAATAGGTTAAGATCAGTGATGACTGTTGCTTAAGTTTTTCTGTTACTTAATCTCGAAAAAGTCATTTATTCCATAAGTATTAATTTTCCAGTTCATTTGAAATTATCCAATAAATGATTTATGATTACATGCACTAAGAATTTTAGTGCCTACTTCGTGTGCTATCAAATGTTCAAATATTAGATAACACGTAACATAACATGTTCGGGTATATTATCATTAATGGACACAGTCACTAAAGCTCGTTCCCAATAAAAGTAGCAAATGGAAACTTTTATCTCCTTCTTCCACCTACCGTCAGATCTCCTGATGACAGCGGCGTGGCGGAAGCGAATCTCGATGTTTCGTAATGGAGCTTTTTAAAATGAAAGTCGAACTTTTGTCAGACTTTTAGCCGCGTCGGAGATACATTTAAGCTTTTTAACTTTTCCACTCCGGTAATGTATCCCACTCTTTCGCTAACGTCGTAGAGGTGTCGCATAAGTTTTTTTATTTGGCTGGTCGAAGTAAGTTTTGTTTGTGTGTGTCCTTTGCCACACCCGATAATCCTCATGGAGAAGGCTCTCAATCTTACTTTTCACAGTTTTTTTTAAACACTTGTCAACAGTGTAAACATTTCCCTACGATCCATTAAGTAAATGCACTCAGGCCGCTACTCGACAGTGCATTAATATTGCATTTCTAACCCCTCTCTCCTCCTTAAATGGACATTGCATTGGTAATGTATTATAGGTATGATTTGTTAGTGGTATTATTAATAATATTAAAACGTATGAAATGTCTTTATGGCTAATTTTAAACTGTAACATTCAATCAGAAAACGGTGATAGAATACGTAACATCACGCCTGTAATCCACCTATAGGTAGGCAGAGGAATGTAGAACACTCCCACGTTTCACCAGTTACGTTTACGTTCCACTATGGAATAGGTGGTGGGCACGGAATAGGTGATATAAGAAATATATAAAAAAACCTGGGATGTTTTGGAAATGAAAATAAATATAACTTAGTAAATGGACAAAATAAGAAACAATATTGGAAAAAGAAAATATAATTAGAATAAAAATATACTTGAAAAGAAACTTTTCTTTCAAATCGACTCCATCTTTCAAACTCACTAAGTGTTTGTAGGTCATGTAAGCGCTTAACGAACCGCGAACAGGACTCCTGAGCGGATCAGCAAATGGAGTGCTTCATGCATAATGTAGCATTGGCAGAGTGTTGTTTTGAAAAGCGTTCTGAATTCGTTATTTTCATTACACCAGGTGATGCTTGCACACCTCATGAAACATTTAACAACATATCAATACGTTACCAGATTCAGGGCGAACGGAATAATTTCTAGCGTCGCGATCCGCGTCATCGTTGGGTGTGGGTAATTATTTTCTCAGATCACCGATTCGGCGTAAAGAGAAATCTCCTTATCCTTATACAACTTTATTAAATGATAACAGGAGATAACCGGCACCTCAGAATTAATTAATCCACTCAGAGATTGCATCTGAAGGCCCCGTGCTCCCCCCCCCCTCCCTCCGGCCGGGTCGATCCGTTTCCAGCCACTTAAACTTCACGCGCCTCGCTCTAGCTTCCGTTTTAATTACAAAATTAATTCAAAATGTAATTAAAGTTAACAATAAGGCAGCAAACAATTGGAGTTATTTATGTTAGGTTATGCTTTATGGTGAAATAGAGCATCCTTGAAAAAGCGACTTAAACACCCTTGATATAGAAATCGCTATTGGACCGACAAACATTTTGTTTGTTTTAAGATACCTTTAGCGATTTAGACATTATCATCTATGATTAATACAAGTATAGGTACTATTGCTTAAAATCCATATATGTAATGACAAAATGGCCCTAATCGCTTTATAGAAAGCTATGATAATGATTATAGACATCCAATACCGGCAGTTTCAAAAAATCAATTCAGAAAAACCATGCGTTTGACCGAACTGGTACTTCTCGCTATGTTCTTGTTTCATGTATACTTAAGATGGATACTATTTGAGATATTTGATAAAACACTGTTCAAAATTATTCAGTAGTAATTTTTCTCAAAGAAATTTTTTTCGAACCTTTTATTGTTCCACTGTTGGATACGGGTCTCCTCTCAGATGGAGAGCGTTAAGGCCACATACTTCACACGCATAAGAGAACTGATTTTAAGAATTTCACCAGCAAGCTATCTTACGATGTTCTCCATCTCTATTATGGCAAATTTCATATTATAGCATATTATAGTAACTACTCGACTAACGAGTCAGTGATTTTAGGCTGTCAAAACATTTTTTTGAAAATCTTATTTTTACCAGACTTATTTAGTTCAAATTTATACGATCTCTGAGGGCAACAGAACCCCGCAGAACTTTGTCAACCGGGTTCTGATCGGTTAACCTGTTCAAAAGTCATAAAAAGTTTACATGCACATACAGATACATGTACCTTCATGTACATTTCATAGCGGCTAGTTAAAAACTGTAATATAAACTAATAAAAGAAAGTTAAATACTGTATATATTTAACTTAAAAAAGTTGTAATTAATTAGCTTTCAACATTCACAGTTTAAAAAAATATTTTTAAACATTACAGCTCGGAACATTTTTTTATACCTAATTACAATTAGCCCACAAATTTTATAGGAAATCTCCAACATGCATACATATGAGTAAATCAACCAATTCACAAGTGTCAATAGACGAGCTGTAGAACAGTGAGGCGACGTGCACTCATCCACTCAACAGTCGCTATACAGGCAATAAAGCTCTGTTGAAAACACTTAGCGAAATTGATTCAGACCATTTGCTATTCTTAAACAAACGCGAAACCTTTCCATTAGCGTAAATTATAAAGCTTTTAACAAATCAAAACTGAAAATACATTAGCACACTTAAATAATTAGTAATAATTATAAAAAAGTTCACCTGAAATATGAAATAGCCATTATCAATAATAATAAAAAAAGGTATAATGTATACTTAAGACACAACATTATCGCAACGTCTATTTTCACAGATAAAGCACAAATGGTTTCTTTATTCTCTTTTTTTGTTTCGATCAGCGCTTGTTCCACTCTCCCTTGTTTTACAGCGATGATCCAATTAACAATGCAACCAGAAAGACTGGTAGATTCCTAAGCACTCTATAATATGTAAAAACTCCTACGTAATGTTCATATTGTAATCATACTCATGTCATCGATCATTATCATTTAAAATGTCAGTGACCATGTAAATAACTGACATGGGACACTATCGAAAGCCTTTAATATAAATTAAACATAGTGAAAATTTTATCTTGTCTCTCGAGCGTTTCCCCAATTGTGAAAAGCTACCATGCCAGATATTTAGTGGAGCAGCTTACATAAATATCATAATAACAAACGCTAAGACGGTTATTGTTGTCGACGTATGTTAAAACTTTATATTGGAAAATTCTTTAATTATTTTCTGTTCATCAATTAATTTCAAATTCATATTCAGTCAAAACATTACTAAATAAAATGAACAATTTAAGTATGTACCTAGGTACTCAAAAATAATTCAAAACGACTTGAACTCCATTTACATCTTTACTCAAACACACAAGGCTTGTTTATTTCATTTTGTTCTTACAGTTATATAACGCAAATTATGAGTGAATCTGAATGAAAAAAAATATGATAATAGATTATACTACATTATTTTTCTCTGAGCGCTACTTCGGGGGTCTTACTATGTCCGACTGCCAGCGGCAGCTACCATAAAATCGATAAGGTACACTACCACATATTTTTTAATTAGAACACAATAACGATATATATAATCAAACTACGTTAACTCAATAACGATATAAATAGCAAAATAATAACTCGAGTAGCATTTCTACAAATGTTTCAGTGAAAGAGAACAACATCTTTTTAATATTATCATTAGCCTTTATGAATTGATTGAATATTATAATTACCTAATTAAAGATTTATTGAAACATGATTATAAGAAATTTATTAACAATTTTGAAAAAGTCGACATATATGCCAAATTAAATACCACAAATTAAATTATATAAGATCCTATGTTCGTAATTATTAAATATCTTGGGCAGAAATACAGTAGTCTACGGCTAGCAGGAAAAAAACAGACGAGATAGTTTCCAATACAAATATAAAAATACGAGCTTTGCCATGAACTAAATGTCATGAATGAATGCGAACTGAGTTTGATGCCTACTACCTACATATATTGAGTTAGCGCGCAATTTTTTTTATTTGTCGATTAGATTACACGTTATTGCACAACAATTTTAGAAGAAGTTGTACAATAAATCGTCTTGTTTATTTTGTGTCTGTATGTTCATATAATGCCTACTACACGTAAAAAGGTTATAAAAACCGTGTACAAAGATGAAGACGACAGTGAAGATGATGCCGGTGATTTTAGTGATTCGGGTTCAGAGGCTGTAATTTCACACCCCTCAAGCTCCGAAGATGACGAAGAACCAGAATCAAATGACTCGTCAGAGGACGAGATTGAAATGAACAAAAAACGAAAATATAATCCTGTAAAAAAAAAAAAAAAAACTTTTATCGCTAAAGTTAGTCAACCAACTAGCGCTGGCCTAAGTAATTATGAACTTGATTCTGAGCCTAAAGTCAAATCAAAACTGTCCTTGAAAGATTTAACTGACGCTGAAAAGCTTCTGCCTTCAATACTCAATTTATCTGAAAGTGGTAAGTATGATTACAACTACTACAGGATCCACTTCAAATCTTTTCTGATAACTGACGCAAATTCATATGAGGTCTAGCAAATATGTCAAGGTACATATATTTATTTTTTTGATACACTTATATAATGATGCCTACAAGAACACAAATTGCCCATAAAATTTAGGAATGTTGATATATTACATGATTGATGGATAGCAAACAGGTTGGTCATGAACTTGATCGACCAACACCCACTACTTAAAATATCTTGAAATCGATTACTACAAGTCTCCTAATGTTGTTAAACACACTTGTGCCACATGTATAATAATGTCTTCAGTGACAACATTCTGAATGTGGTCATTTAAATATATACATGGGTGCAATGAAATTTTGTTTGTAAATTTTTAATTCTAGACAGCAGTGAGGATGAAGCACCTGCAAAGCCTGCCAGGCCAACTACTCACATACTTAATAATACTGAAGATGAGGACAACGATGAAACCAACATGGAATATACAGATGTTGGTATCCTTGACAAGTATTATCTACAAATTTAAGTATGTTAAGTGCAAGATTTATTAACTAATTCTCTCAGCTTTTAAGGCAGGTCACAATCTTGCATAAGTATTTAACTGTATTATTCATGCATTAAAACTGTATTTTTTTGTACTGCTTTTTAGCACTACATAAAATATAGGCAGCAAATTACAGATACTGGAAATAATTGAATGATTAATTTACCGCTCCTTCTAAAATTGATATGAGCAAATTAATACCCTGTTCTGAAAAATGTGTAACTTACAAATAACTCTAACATTATCTCATCACCTTTCGAATATATGTGTATCTAGTAGGTTCCTCAATACATATAAGATTTATTAATTTGTTCTATAAAGTGTCTATGGCTATATGTTTTATTAAATTATGGCCATTGCATTTCTCCTTTCGGAAGCATTAAGCTACTGTTACTGTTCAAAGTGTGTGCACATATCTTACTATTTCATTATGAACTTTAGTGCCTAAATTATACTATAAAACAATTGTTAACTCAAGCCTTGTACTTACTGGATAACTTTGTGTATAAATTCACAAGTAATGATTGCTTAGTTCTTACTGTATTCAAAATTCCAATATTGTTTTCCAGGTATGGTCGAAAAATTTAAAACAAAGTGAAGAAATAGCTAAAAAGACATTTTTGGAACTTGAACAACACAATTTTAAACTGGAGGAAACAAAACAGTCTATACAGAAGTACACCGTAAAGAGAGAAAACACTAGAGAATCTAATGTAAATGATCTTTTAGCCTTAGGTGAAGAAATCACACCAGCTATAACAGCACTGAAATTAAAAAAACGCAAAGCTGCTAAAACTAAGAATGACAGTGATTCAGACATGGAAGATTGGGAAGAGGTGGCAGGTATAATTTGTTTACAAAATATTTAAGTACAGAACAGATTGTGTGGAATAGAATAGAAGTGATGGAATTTTTCCTGATATTTATTTTATGTATTTCTGTATTTATAGAAACAAAAGTAAAATTGGATGTAAACAGTTGTACAATAGCACTGTTTATTCCATATTAATACATTTTCTACAAGGTGTGCTGGTAGAAAACATGTTTATTTTTCTAAATTTATTTTTTTAATAATCCTGGTTATTTCTCCACTGGCATAACCCAGTGGATGATTAATTATTCTAACAGTTTATTAATTCCTTTTTGTGTCTGAGATAATACTATGTTATGTGTTTTTGTTAATCATACATGAAGAAAACTTACATTGTGCTTTCAAGAAGTTGCAACACTATAACAAGTAAAAAGAGAGAAAGTACTGTGACTGACCACATGAGCTTTTACCTTGTTACAATGCCCATTATGTTATCCACTTAAGTGGATTGTTGTGACTCCATTTGGCAATCTTTTAAAACTCCCTGGAAGCTATAAATCAGTTTTCGTAGTATTATCTGATAATACATGACGATCTATTGGTTGATTGGTGAACCCTACAACTATTTTGGTGGTATTTAGATTAGATTCCCACCCAAAATAAACATTTGTGTGAAGAGCATATTTATTCTGTCTGGCTATAAAAAAAACTATATTTGTATGTATGTATATATTTATATGTAATTATCAGTTGTGTGGTTGCCATAACACTAGGTCTCTCGATACTTGCTTTGGGATAAGGTGGCTGTGAGTGGACACAGCCCAAGGTATTATTATAATTAATATACATAATACTTTATGTAAACTACATACATAATTAACATATTTTGCAATGTGATTTATATACATCATAATTTCAGAGGGAAAAGTAAACTCACAACAGGGGTTACAGCTTATAGTGGACTTCCCAGATGCAGTGTGTAGAAAAACCAAAAAGCTTGATGTGGAAATGATGATGAAAAGAAAAATTAATAGAGTCAAAAAAGAATATCAAGTGTATATGCACAAAGTGCATTTACTGTGTTGGTTAGGTCATGGCAATTATATAAGTCAAGTTTTAAACGATCAAGAAATTTTGTCAAAGACTGTTTCTTTAATTCCATCTCAGGAATGCTATCCTAGTGAAAGAGTTGACATGAAATATGTGGAACAAATTACAACTTGGTTCAAAGATAAATTAAGTGTAAAATTTGATAAAAACGAACACAAATTTAGACCAAAAGCACCACCTCTAAAAGAGATATTATTACAACAAATTCAAAGCAGAGTTGTTACTTCTAAAAAGTATGTTGTTTATATCTTTGTGTCAATGTTAAGAGCTGTTGGTTTACATTGTCGGATTTTGCTAAACTTTACAACATTGCCTTTAAAGCCACCAAGTAGTGAGTTATGTTCACTATCAACAAAACTTAAGAATGATGGTAAAGAAAGAGAAGAGATCAAAAATAAAGAACTTCAGAAGAATAGCAAAAAGAAAGGTACAGGTAGCAAAATACCACAATTAGATGGAAATCATGATTCTTTCAGTGACAGTGACTTTGATAATATCATGCAAATAGATGGAAATGATGATGAAATTTTAATTAAAGATGTATCACCGCCAAAAAGACCTAGAAGACAAGCAAGTAGTAAAAGAGTCAGTCCTTGTTCAAGTAAAAAGTCTAACTCTAATGATGATAATAAAGCAAATGTGGTTCAAGCAAAGGAAATAAAAGATGAAGAAATTCCTGTTAGGAAGGTTAGTAAGAGATTGCCTCCACTTGGAAAAAATCAGACAGACAAAAATAAGAATAACAAACATGACAATAAATCGATTGAAGTGCTACAAAAAGCAACCACAGAAAAAAGACAGACTCGCAGTTGTGTAGAAAACTCCAAAATTACTGTAACACCGGAAATTAAACATTACAACATAATGAAAGATAAGAAGATTGCTAGTCCTCCTAAGATTGTTGTTACTAATAATGATACGAGTGAAATATTCAATAAAAGTATTCCGTCGGATATTACGAAAATTACCAGGCCACAAAAACGATCACATACGCGTCATCGGATAACAAAGCAAACAGACAAACAAATCAATCAAGAAATTAAGAGAAGCATTGAAACCAGTGAATATTTTATTAAAGAGGATTCATCAACAAGTAAGAGACCTACGAGAGCCCGAAAACGTTCACATACCTCTAATCCAATTGAAAACCAAAATAATCTAACGAATAATAAAAAGACTAAAAATGTCAGAGCAAAAAGTGTTTCAGAAACTACATTAAATAAAAGCAAATATTTTGAAGATATCAAAACAGAGGAACTGACCAATAATAAAAATAAAGTCGTTGGCCCTTCAAGAAAGATGAGATCTAAGGAAATTAAGGATGAAGACAGTCAGAGAATTAGTCACAGAGACTTAACAAAAACAAAAGTACAACCCAAAATAGATGTTACTAATGACCTTGTTAACATAGTCAAAAAAAGAGTAAGAGAAGCTAAGATGGATAATAAAGGTAACATGCCTTTAAGGGTTATACATATGTAACTATATTCCATTGGAAATTGTAATAAATCTGTCCTCACTTACCAAATATACATAGTTACAAAACCTTTAAAAATATTACAATTTTAATATCCTCATAACATTTCAGTTAAGAAAAGTAAGTCGTCAGATGAAGACAGTGATTATTTACCGGAAATGATTGAGCCACAGAAAGAGAGCAATTCAAAGAAAGCTAATATAAAAGCTAGCACACGTCGAAAGATAGATCGTCGCATTCTATCAACAGATGATGAAGCACCATCTCACAAAATGGATGTTTGGTGTGAAATATATGTAGAAGAATTGGAACAGTGGGTTGCAGTAGACGTTATTAAAGGAAAGGTTCACTGTGTTAATGAAATACATGTAAGTTATGTATGTAAATTTTTAGTGTCAGAAAAATTAAAATATGAATCAATTATTCAACTTTCAGTTGTGTACTGTTGAATATTATAAGCAAAGTAAACTCTTGACATCATTATGCCAGTATAAATATCTTATAGCTAAGGGTAATATAGGTGAAATATTCCAATTAATATCTTAGTAATCTGTATTTTACTAGAACCATTTATGATGTGTCATTGTAATTTTTCAGAATAGTGCCACCCATCCAGTGAATTATGTTGTTGGCTGGGATAATAACAACTATTTGAAAGATTTGACTAGAAGATATGTGCCACACTGGAACACTGAGACTCGTAAACATCGTGTCGAACCTGTTTGGTGGAATGAAGCCATTAAACCATGGCTGGGACCCAGAACTCCTCGTGACAGAGAAGAAGATGAAACATTGGACCGAATGCAACTTGATGCCCCCTTACCTAAAAGCATAGCAGAGTAAGCACTGCATACAATATTTTTGTGGTGAAAATGTCAATTACACATTAGTAACATGGAATATCAGACCTGTAATCCAGACTCCAAGCCCCTACTTGAAATTTTAACTATAAACTTTTAAGTTATTAAATCCACATTGATATTCTAACAATTCTTGGCCTTGATTGATGAATATTCTTTTGTAATCCAGAATAGGAGAACAGCCCTACATAAAGTCAGTAGTATTATTATGTGGACACCTAAGGCAGTTCAAAGACCATATATGTATGTAGACTACCATATCTTTTAAGGGCATACCACAGCACAACACACACTTTATGATTAATAGTGACTATGACGATGCTAATATTTGTTCAATAAATTAAAAAATTTGGGTTAAGGATTACACACATTTTAAATAATTTAGTTTCATGTATATGTCACTAGAATTGTTATATTATATTTTTTATTGTCACAGTTTGTTATATCATATCTCTTATTTTTCTTATTGTTATAGCTAATGTTATATTATATTTAATAGTCGAATATTTTCTGTAATAATTACGTGCCTCATTATAGATATAAAAATCATCCCCTCTATGCTCTGAAGCGTCACCTGTTGAAGTTTGAAGTCATATATCCCCCGGACGCCAGAACGCTGGGTTTCGTGCGCGGAGAACCAGTTTACGCTCGTGAATGTGTATACGTGTGTCGGTCGCGCGACACGTGGCTTAAAGAAGCGAAGGTCGTTCGTCTAGGAGAAAAACCGTACAAAGTGGTCAAGGCGCGCCCTAAATGGGATAAGGTAATAGGATAATAATTATGTATGTATGTGAAATTTGTTTTTCACGAAGTTTTGTTTCTCCACTAGGTACAACAACTTGATTAATGTATAAAACTTCAGATTATTATATGTTGTTAATAAGGTCAAATTAATCATTTTGTATTTAGATGTCAAATAACACAATTTACCTTTCTTACGTACCTTTTTGTGTGCTTTCATATAAATAGTGCTAAAGTTGTATTTAACTTTGTAGCTATCTAACAAGGTCATCACAGACAAACCTCTTGAGATCTTTGGACCATGGCAGGTACAGGAGTATGAACCACCTATTGCCGAAAATGGACTTGTACCTCGAAATGCTTATGGAAATGTCGAGCTATTCAAAGAATGCATGTTGCCTAAAGGAACAGCACATATTAAACGTAAATATCTTAAATACCGTAACATTAGTCCTGTATCTCCTTGTGGAGGTGGGCAAAGTAGTACACCAGTAGTACACTCTCACATTTCACCATTTACAATATACATTTCATCAAGGAATAGATGTTTAACCTATTGATATACACTGGTCACAAATACAGAATACCAATCAGGAGTTTCAAATTCGAGAAACCCTATAGTACTCAATCTGGGAATCAGGTCCAGGACCTCACAATCAGCAGACGCTTTTGTAACTACTCAGCCAACAAGTATCAAATTGTCAAGTATCTTAGAAGGAAAAATGCGAAATTCGCATCTAACAATTTTATTTGCGAAATGAATACATAAAGCTTCTTGCCTGATGACCACTCCATCAATCAATTAAATCAAGTGAAAGTTTTTATTATTGTAGACACATTTTTCGAACCTCATTAAATGTATAAAATTCCTAATGTATAATGTTTATAACCATGGCTGTTTCAGTACCCGGCCTGAATCGAGTCGCGAAGAAGTTGAATATAGACTGTGCACCAGCAATGACAGGATTTGATTTTAATGGGGGCTGGTCACATCCAGTATTTGATGGTTTTGTTGTGTGTAAAGAGTTTGAGGAGATAATTATCGCTGCTTGGCATGAGGTAAACAAATTTGACTTAGATTTCTAACAGTTCACAATAATCTGCTTTTAATAGTTTATACTCTACATGAAGCAGTGATAGCATAGTGGTTTCGAATTCGACCTCTCACTCCGACAGACCGAGTCCAAATCCTAGCGCGCACCTTTTAAAAATTAGCGTTTTAAGTTTAAATATCACTTGCTACAACGGTGAAGAAAAACATAGTGAGAAAACCTGCACATCTAAGACTTTTCTTTCAAAAAAATAATTGTTCTCTCATTCTGACAGAAGACCCATGTTCCTACAGGGGAATAATAAAAAGGTCAGAAAAAAAACTACATCATTTTTTAAGGCTTTATATTTTATATTTACTAAAATTATTTTAGTGTTACTAATGTAATTTATTAACAATCCATCTCAGATTCTTCTCAAAAAATATTATTATTTTAATATTTTCAAATTGTGCAAGATAATTATCACTAAATGTGTTCTTTGAATATAATTTCGTGGCTGGTGATATTGGCAGTGTCCATTATATGATGTGTCTAAATGAGATAGTTATACTATTAAAAGTATATATGGGCCAATAATAATATATTATGCTATTTTAGGATCAAGAAGAGCAAGAACGCAAAGAACATGAAAAACTTGAAGCAAGAGTTTATGGCAACTGGAGAAGGCTCATAAAAGGTTTATTAATTAGAGAGAGACTTAAACTTAAGTATGGATTCAGTGAGCCTACTACCTCTCAAGATAGTAAGAAAAAGTCAACAGGCCCTCGGCTAGTTCTGAAAAAGAAATGCTTGGAAAAATAATTTGTCGAAAATCCCATCATATAAAAGATATTTTTTAATTTTATTTTAACACTGTTTCCTAAAAATTAACATAGAGCCTTGACAACAGATACCATATTGTTGTCTTTGAGTTTAAAGTTAGAGATAGAAAGGCTCCTAGGAACTATTTGAGACCTAATCTATGCATGTATATCTGTATAGTTTTATTTGAAATTTGATACTAATATTTATAAGCTATAGAGCATGTCTACTCACCTGCCGATTGGATTACATTTGGACTATTGTTATTACAGTTTTTAAACTTCACGATTTAGTAGTAATAAAGCATCAGTATCAAGTTGATTTTAAAATCTATATTTTGGTTTTATATAAATCATGGTAATATAAGAAATTGCATGAATATAAATATTTAGAATTTAGGTCAGTTATTGCATGTTTTATTGTTTTAAATGATAAGAGAATTGAAAGTG
>DWDU01001769.1:0-13932 GCA_018245575.1 Jemadia suekentonmiller
AGTAGTGACTCGGAGTCTGGATATGTGCCCGATGTATGGCAATAGGCTCACCACCTATTCCATATTGGGACGTAAACATATCTGGTGAAACGTGGGAGTGTTCTACATTTCTCTGCCTACCTCTTCGGGGATAATAGGCGTGATGTTACGTTTATTTTATTACAGAGTATTTTTTGTGTATATTCAGAGACGTGTTCATATTCACAGCCGTGATGCCCAAGTGGGTTTTATTTCATTCTTTGAATCCATGGGTCTTGGGTTCAAGTGCTGACGCGCATATCTTTAAAACATGTGTATTTTAAGATAATATGTAACATTTGGTTTAACCAAACCTGGCGTTGGCGGAGCGCGGTATGGCGTGGTCGTCCTAGGCACAGCTACATGCCCTGGCCGACTATGGGCAGCTACGTAGATGGTGCAAGAAGCTGGGCATAACCTCTCAGGAGAGGCCTATGTCCAACAGTGGACTGCAATAAGCTGATTATAATGGAATGGAATTGCCAAGTGATCCGCAGTTTTCGTTATAATCGAACTGGTTGTAAAACGTAACGTTTTTTTGTTTGCATTTTATTTAGTGTGGTCAATCTCTAAAATCATACGTAAACACACTAAGTTATCCAAATTATTGGCGTGTACTGCAACAGACAACTGATTCTCTTACGACAAAATCGACTGTAATGATGACAGCAGAACAGGTGAGGGCATGCTAGAAGCATGGCCGGTAAAAATGGAAGGTAGGTTTCTGTCCATTCTTATGCGAAATAAATGCGACATAGTGCATATAATAATGTAATAAAACGAAAGTAGAGACGACGTTTAAAGCTATCGACTGTCGACTGGTCGCTGGCAACTTGGTCGAGGGCGACTTTGACTTTTAAGGGCAATATTTCATGTCACGCAATTAATTGTAATAAATAGCTTATGTAACGAAAGTCGAATTACGCGCTAAAGTTATTACGGGGTAAGAAAACATGTCGGGTAAAATATCAAGGTAACGACAGTACAAAATTAGCTGACGTGTGAAACACGAAACTTAGTTGAAATAAGGTTAAAACGAATGTTTTCGTTGTACTATAATTCGATTGTCGACAATGTCCGGTGTGAAAACAAATATTATTCCGTTCCAAGAACCCCCGCGGTGTAATTTAACAGGTATTATTTATTTACAGCACACCCTCGACTGTTTCATGGGGACACGTAAAAATGACGAACACCTTTTTGTCACGACTGTACTATCAACGTTGCTAACTTATAATTTGATCTTTATTACTGTAGTGCGAAAGTGTACAGTCGTGTTGAAAACGTATAAGTGAGTCTCTCAATATTGTCGTACAACAGTCTCATAACTTTTCAGCGTAACGCCACGAACGCATTCTTCAGCGTTATTCCATTAACATCTATTTTTAATATCGTTACGTTTGCTTGTGTGTTGAAAGCGTAGCTCATATTTATACAGTACAGTGTTATCAATAATTTCTACTTTACAAATATGCGTACCTACTGTATAAAGAAATAACGGGCATTTTGCCTGCGTTATCGAAATATAATTTTCTGAACTGTGGACGCTACAAATCACTTTTATTATCTATACAATATGTGTTAATTCTAATTGAAACTCACTGAAAGGATGTGCATACAAAACGTATAAATGAGAGCAGAATGTTTTCAACGTCCAGAGAGTCGTCTCAGTGCATTTGTTACAAGAACCTGACAAAGAGTTGATTTAAACTTTCGTTTTGGATAATTTCTACTACTTCGATTGATTTCTGAAAAATTCTGATGATTAGGCGCAAATGATGCACACTGAAAACAAAACATTGAAGTATACATGATAAATACCTAGTTTAGACATCGGGAATTGCGTTACGCAGCGGGAGCTTTTAATAATAAATTTAAAATAGTTTTTATATGATTGACAAATAAAAATTTAAATTATTTGATTCTTTATAACCGTTCATCCCTCATGCGAAGGGAGGGCTAAATACCAAATGGCATTTTGTAGCAATTAAACCACGTGATGTTGAAAATTAAGGATATGCGTTTAATTCTCTTCAAGTACAACAATTGAAAAAAATTCGGAAGCACATCACCTCTAAAATAGACTCCCTGTCGGGGTAACCCTTGAATGGCCTTAAGTCAAATTTTCTCCTTAGTTTTCTCAATATTAGGTATACTAGTAATCGAATCATCAGCGTGATACAAATTAGCGGGAATTTTACTTAAGTTAGATATGTGGAACCTGTGATTGCAATACCCACACTAAATCAAAATTAAACGACGTACACTAGTGTCTTATGTATATATTATATTAAATGATACAAATTTAAATAAATAAATAATAAATCACTCCATTTATCATCGGGGTGGTAACTTTCATCTAGATAATAAAATACGACAATCAATTCACATTGAATAGATTTATCTAAGCAATGATAGCGTAGTGGTTTGAAATTCGACCTCTCCCTCCGGGAGTGCGGGTTCAAATCCTTGTAAAAATGTGCGTTTTAAGTTTAAATATCGTTTGCTATTACGGTGAAGGAATACATCGTGAGGAAACCTGCACACCTTAGAGTTCTAAAAGAAAATGTTCTTTAAGGCGTGTGAAGTCTGCCAACCCGCACTTGGCCAGCGTGGCAGACTATGGCCTTAACCCTCCCATTCTGAGAGGAGACCCATATTCCAGCAGAGGAACGATACAAGGCTCGGAGAGAATTTGGCACTTGATGCTCTCTGCCTACTCCATAACGGCCTTGGCGTGTTGATATAATAATAACAACAATAACAGAAATATTTGGAAGCTCATTTATTATAAATGAGAAAAGGGTTGATTAATAATATTAGTCACAGTAATAGCTTTCATTATTAATCGTAACATCTGAGATCTATGTCCTATGGTTTGTGCTAGCTGCCTCAGCCGGCGTAATGCCTGTATTTTACCTCTGTATATTTATAAAAACGGACCTCTCCCACTCCTCCCCACGAAACGTAAATCGTTGAACTTGGCGACCCTGTTCTTCATGACGGCGGTGTTGTTCCGCAGCTCCGCCGAGCAGTTCTCGTCGTTGCCCGCGCGGACGGTGACCAGCGTGCCGTCCACCACGTCGCTGAGCGCGACCACCTTGAACCCGCTGGGCAGGGTCTTGTTCGACCGCCAGTGGGTCGGCAGCTGCGAGCACATGTAGTCCGGACTTCCGGTTCTTACTGCAACAAGAAGAGCTTCGTTTGAGGTGATTTGTATGACTTAATTGTCCACAAGTGCTTAAGTTACATACTAGTAAGTTTATCTTAGCGTACATATTACAAGTTAACACGCCATATATGGATTTTGTTTTTTGTGTTTCACTGCGTTATAAACCATTGGTGTCTATGAGTCCTAGCTAGAATGAATCACGCATAAACGTAAAACGAAACATCACGCCTGTAATCGCCGAAGAGGTAAGCAGAGGAGTTCAATACACTCCCAGTATTCACCAGTTACGTTTACGTCCCAATATGGAATAACTCTCTTGCCATACACCGAGCACGTATCCAGACTCTGAGCCACTACCTAATAGAAAGCCTAAATTAGAAAAATCTAGTAGTGCCCGACCCGGGATTCGAAACCAGGACCTTCCGATCGGCAGTCGCGCTCGCAAACAACACGACCATCGAGGCAGTCAACGTATCATAAGTACCTATTAATTAAAGCATTTATTAGGTAACAAATACAACACATACACACACACACACAATGTTAGTAGCACGCACACGGTAACAAAATGTAATGTTACCATTTATTGCATAAACATCGGTTATCATACGCATGAGCTGTGTTTAATTGGAAGAACCATAAAAATAAGATTGGATGAGGAAAACCATAAAACCGACGTCATTATAATAATAATCAATTGTTTCATACAATTATACTTATCCATGCGTCTACCTAAAACAATGCCAGACATGGAATTTATTTTGCACGGGGTTCTATCCCGTTTACCTGGGCTGATATATGGCAATGTATGTTTTGTTGGCGTCGATTTGAAAGTTCTTGTAGGCATATAAAACTAGATGCTTTTATGCTTCAGCATCAACGACTGGCCTGTCTCAATCGGGGTTCAAGTAAGACTGGTCATTTAATGTTTGTCTCTATAAAAATGAATTAAATGTGTATGAGGGGAAAGAGAAAACTAATACATGCGACGAGTCCAGTAGTTCCAGACGATTCCAGTAGTTCCAGCTGTCCGCAAAGTTATGGACAAGATCCCGACCTGACATTGTCATTTAGGTTGTCACAATTTGAATATTTTAAATTAACTCGTGTACGAACTATAACTCGTTTATAACTAGAAAGTAGTAAGCGACAGGAATACATTTTTTTGTTATGTTTTACTCATCTATCTATACATTGATTGATTTAAAATTGACTCATTTATGTTTAATAACTTATACCTACACTTAAAGTTCATTGAAGTGCCGTAACGTTATTTGAACTCAGTGCCATAGTTGACTGCTTTTTGCATGTTTTAAGTATTTTACATAACCGTAATGATAATCATGAAACATTCATCAACTAATCCAGCTTACGTGTGCGGTGCTACAGTTCGTGAACACGAAAATGCTCGTAAGATGCGAAAAGTGGCAACGAGTTGAGCGGCGTCGATTTGATGCGGTTAGAACAGTTGGAGCTTTCTGAGGATTTCTTTAAAAATCACCGAGTAACGGGCCGGGGAGCTATAAAAAACATTAATAGTATAACTGTGGTTTCTCTATTTACGGAAGCCCGTGGTATGTACAAATTATACAGCCGCAAAGTGCGGGTGAGGAGTGTGGTCGCGGGTAAAGGGATCTTGAGCGCGCGGCGGTGCGCGGGCGCCGCGCTCAGCGCTCCTATCATTAGACTCCAATAATCGTATTAGGGTGAAAGTTAATGCTGACGTTTCCAATACAGCTTCTGATTTTATATCGATATCAGTAATCAATTATTGAAATACTGTTGAGGGGTTTATTGAATGGAGCATACAGTAGACTCTCGGTAACCCCGACCCTGTTTAATACGGCGACCCTTGTCTATTATTATTGAAATATTTTTTTTCACTAATTTACATAATGCATGATAAACAGGTTAAAACTTGTAGGTATTGTTTTGATTTTGATTGCTTAGTTTGAATTTATAATATAATGTAATGAAGTATGATTTATACCTACTTCAGAATATGTATTCTATAACATATAGAATTTTATCATTGGATCTGTATTTTTCGGATTAAAAGGTATTATTTTGTAAAAAAATCCGGACTGCAGGGGGTTTTAGGCAATACCTATTCTATAATCCGCCAAATTCGATAGTTCGACACTGCCCTGTAAAACGTTTGCCGGGTTACTGTGGATCCACTGTGATTACAATCATTATTATCAACCCTTTTATGTATGGACGAGTTCCTCACAATGAATCTTAGGGTCATAATATGCCATGCAAACCAACATCAGGCCCATTCTTATAACAGAGTGTCGATATTAATTCAGGTTTTTCACCGTCTTTGCCGCCATACTCTGTGACAATTTTATTTAAGAATAGTTTAATAATTCTCTGACTTGTGATACAATTTACTTACTGCTTAATTGCTTACCTAATATCGATTACTTAATTACATTCATACCTCCGTTCATACCAAGTGGAGTGTACGTTTCTTCGTAACGCTTCCACAGTAGTTTGTTACCACGTGCAAGAAGTAGCTTCAATGATTATTTCAAGACGCTTCCTAACTGCTGCAGTATGTGGAAATTATATTCCTTGGATCGAAGTGCCTAACGGTGCAGCGATTAAATAGTTGATGGTGATAATGATGATAAAATATCACCAATTAATTAGTAAGTTTTGAAGGTATTCGTCTCTGATAAATATGTATTTATTTATCAGATAATAGTCACGGCCGCGACCTCGATGCAATCGGCGAGAGCTCATGATGAAGGACTTCATATAGGTCTGAAACTAGTCCGGCCAACGCGAAAAAATATAAATGAGTAAGTAAGCTGGTAGGTACATGCATATTCGTATATACAATAATTACATTTTTTTATTATTTATTTAAAATTGAATTGAATTATTTGAAATTGAAATTGATATATATTGAAATTGATTTTTTTTATAAATGAAAATAAATTGAAATATGTAGGTAATATCTGGGACATTTCCACACTCGGTCGTTTGATCTCAAACTATGGAATGTTTGTGCTAAGATAATCCGAAAGCTAATAAACTACATACATAAATGTATACTCGTACAAATAAATATTAAATTGTATAGAAAAAAATAACGCCCATACACAGAACTAAGTTTTATGTTCATACCACGAATGTTCCCGGGTAGGAATCGAGTCCGCGACCGTCGATTCAGAAATCTGGTTCGTGAACTGCGATACCAACAGGGCATCGCTTGTAAAATATTGTACCGTGTTTGCTTACAATTGCGTTATAATATGATGTAACGTATAAATAACTTACTACATAAAACCTCGTCTGCATTTTTCCCAAGAGATAGGCAGAGGAGTGCAGTACTCATTTTTCACTAGGTACGTTCTATGGAATAGGGGGTGAGCAAAAAACATAATAATCGAGCTGAGTCGGAGATCAAACCCGGGAGCTCTTGTTCAGCGCTTGCACTTGTAATTACTAGACTTAACGGATTAAAGTAGTCAAAGTTAATATCATTGTAACATAATGTAAATTCGAGACGATTTTATACTCAAATAGCGGTACTTTGTTACTTATGTCTTGTAGCCTGGATTTGTATCCGATGTATGGCAATAGACTTACCGCTTTTCTTCATCGTTTTTGACTCGGACGGCCAAAGAGTGGAACTACCTGCCTACGTCTGTTTTCCAATAAGTACAACCTGGGTCTTTTCAATTTTAATGTGAATAGGCATTTACTAGGTAAGCTTTCCTCACTACAGGCTACATCATTGTTTTCCATCAGCCCTATTTAGTATATAAAAGAAAACCTATTCCACAGCGGGATGTAAACGTAATTCGTGAAATGTGGGAGTGTATTGCACTTTTCTCTTCCGGCAACCTCTTCTGGAATTATGGGCGTGACGTTATGCATTTGTTACTATTGTGCGTAAAAGATTCATCACTTACGTAAAACAATTACATATTGCGTTATTTGTCAATATGAGACGTGAAATGCTTTTGAACGAAATTGCGTTTAGGCGCGTCTTGCAGTTTTCCTCCTTTCGAAACAGTACGATCGAACGTCGAACAATTGACGCTAATTGTTTGTCATGTGTCTAGAAAGGCCTAGAACTTCATTTGCACGTGGCGGGCGAGGAGCCAGTGGTTAAGGGACATGACTGCTGAGCTGGTCATGGGTTCAATTCCCATCCAGAATAAATATTTGTGCGATGAATACAAGTTTTTGTCCTGTGTCTGGATTGAAACAAAAATATATAGTATATCAGTCGTCCGATTACCATAACACAAGTTCTTTTGATGCTTACTTTGGGATTCGTTTGCTGTACGTGGAGAAATCTAAAAATCTTACTAAAACTTATCGTTTTTTGCTTCTAACACGATTATTAAACAAACACTGTTCAACATGACATAATATTCATTTTTCCCCACTTACAATAGTTAACACTACACGGCAACAAGACCTATCACAATTAGCGCGTGCACAGCGAGGAGTCGCGGCAGCCTGTTTCTGTAAAAGCACTCGCGGTAATGAGTTCGTTCCACGCGAGCTAATGAGCGCGGCTTGTTCGACAAAACCGATCGGGCTTTATGCTAGAACCCCCTAAATACAGCAGTTAAAAAGCCCATGTTAAAACGTTTAGTTATGTAGTTCAAACTAGCTAATGTCAGAATGAGAACTTGAGGTATATTTTTTCAGTGGAAAATATTTTTTTGCGTTAGATTAACACCACGTCAAATGTTGAGTTACTAATATTGTAATTTGTAGATCTTGGAAGTCTTGTCGAAACTTGTTTCCGTTACTTTTGAGGATTAAGTAGCAACACTTTCCTTTTATAATCTGAGTTTACTTCTTGATTCGCGGTTTACAAGTAATTTCACGCGTGTAATCTCCGAAGAGTAAGACAGAGGAGTGAAGTACAGTCCTACGTTTCGCCAGCTTCGTATACCTCTCCCATCATGTAATAGGTAGTGAGCTTATTGCCGTACACCGGGCACAAATTTAGACCACGAGCCAATACTAGAAATTTCGACGCGTGAATCGAACCCGGGACCTCTCGATCAGTCGTATTTACAACCACACGGCCAACGTGTCAGTTTTATAAGTAGGTACTGTATTATTTGCATGTTAAGATCTTAACATGTATGTATAAGTTAGAAATGACTTAAAAAATAAAGTTTCAATATGATTAATCGACCTATGGTCACGGTTACCATTAATACGTTACAATTAACGCAACATCACGCCTGTAATCACCGAAGAGGTAGGCAGAGGAATGTAGAACACTCCCACGTTTCAGCAGTTACGTTTACGTCCCACTATGAAATAGTTATTTATATTCTATTCTATTTCCATACACCGGGCATATTCCGAGATTCCGAGACACTACCAGAAAATCTAAATCTGAAAATCCAGTTGTGCTCGACCCGAAAATTGAACCTAGAACCTCCCGATCGGCAGTGGCACTTGCAACCAACACGACCAGCGGGGCAGTCACGATATATATTGCATGCATTATAAACAAAGGGTATAGTACAAATTTATTTTTAAAAACAATCTTTAAGGCAAACAAATATACAAACGTAAGAAATGTAACATCACGACAGTTATTTTTGAAGAGGTAGGCAGAGGAGTGTAGTACGGCAGTTGCATTTGCAACCAACACGGCCAAAGGGACTGCATTATACTTTAGTTCGATATTGAATGAACGCCGAGAATGATAAAAAATTGACACAAATTTTTGACATGTATGTAATTCTAAACTAGACAGAACATGTTCTATGGTAACCATAGATATAATAACATACATATAGGGTTTTCTAAATATGATCTTTAATAATATAAACACATACTATATAATTAATAATTTAAACACATGAGGTCATCATGCAAATATTTTATCTAGGTGATGTGACAGTATTCACAAAGTATTGGTCAGCTATCGGGATTCCTAATCACTAGAGTGACGGGTGATTTAACTGTTAACGATGCCTATAGATGGGTCTATTTCGCCTGTTACTTATATTAAGCCTTTTACTGGTATAAGGCCAGTTATTCATATCAAATCAGGTATTGATGTTAAACATTAAAATACATCAGTTGAATGTATCATTACGAATATGTTGAATTATATCTGGATCAGTTCGTTTGGCAACTTAAAAACTATTTAAATGCATTTGAAACGACTACGCATTCGACTGCAGTATTATTTGTTTTACTAAAACAGCATAACATACGTAACATCACGCTGGTAGTCCCCGAAAAGGTAGGCAGACGAGTGTAGTACTCGCACATTTCATCTGTCTCGTTTTGCACAGGTTTTATATAATATTGGATGATATTATTATATAATTATAATGCAACGGAAATTTATTACATATATATTTATAATGTTATGATTGTTGTAGTTTTGGGTGTTATATGCATATATATACATACATATACACACACATACATACACACACATACACACATATACATACAGACACATATACAAACATAATGTTATAGACATAAGGTCTACATGAACGCTGACATTTTTGCGTGTGTCGGGAAATTCCAGAAGTGTTCTATACATCCTTGAGTGAGTAATTAAGTGATGTATAATATTCAGTTATAATTGTTCAGGTTGTATAATTTTGTTACATTATTATCTTCGGTTTATTGTTATGTATAAGGCGATCATTTGTTTAATTTAGGTGTCTAACGCAAAATTGGCCTTTGGCATGTATGCATGTGTCAGGATATGCAGGCTGAATAGCAGGTATATTTAATAATTATATGTTGGTAAATGTTTGCAGCCGGCCAACTGAACCCAAATTACGTCTCATGGGAAGTTTTGCCATAGTGACCAGACGATACATAAACTACATTATACATGACTTAAATAGATATTTTTTTATACCCAGACTTAGAACGAAGACTTGTGCTCGTCATATAAATATTTATTCTGAGTGGGAATCGAATCCGAGACCGAGGTCCACTAACTAGTACCCCAACGGATAAGTCGTATGAAGAGTGATTAATGAAAAATATGCACGTTAGGTCTGTAAGAATATTTGGCACTCGGTGATTTCTGCTTACCCCGTAAAGGACCTGGCGTGACGATATATAATAGTACGTTTTTATTATATGTGATTTGTATATTAAGTAATATAGACTTGTTGTAAATAACGCGGTGATAATGAGCAAATTGTGTGATGAAAAAAAAATAGTTCTGCGAAATCGAGGTAAGATATTTTAGCGGCGATATCAAAGAAACATTTATTTATTGATTAATATTAATTCTAACATCAACTTTATCTATCTTTGTCAACAACATTAGGAAATGTATAAAAAATGCCAGCATGCCCGGCGTGGGGCTATCGAGCAATATCTTTTAGGGTGAAGTCTATGATCAGCGGAGGGCTGAGACAAGCTGGATATTATCGTTGGCAAGACAATCGGATCTGCAGTTCTACTAGGTTTGTCATGGTACATATTTTGCCAGTTAGGTTGTAGTACAGGTCTTCTGTACCCAAATATCGGTACAACTCATAATAAAAAGACACGAGGATGTAATGTTAACTGTTTACCAATTGATTTATGCATATATCTAAACTATTGCCAATCGCGCAATTAAGGCTACTTTTAGTATGAAATCTCACTAGAATCAGACGCCGCGACGTGAACGCCCAAATGTTTATAATCTTCACAACTTTAAGACACAGTATATTATCACTATTAAACATTTCGTTATCTCGCTATTTGACAAGAGTCTCCTTTCGCAACGAAAGTATCTATGGCCATAGTCTGCCACGCTGGCCAAGTGCGAATTGGTAGATTTTATTAAGTTAAAAGAACATTACGATATAGGCAGGTACTCTGCGCGGAGCAGCTTACTTCTCTGTTTTCCTTCAATGTTGGAGCGACCGTTAATTATGTATTATAATTGTATTAAATGATAGATACTTAGTTACGTGTTTAACGGTATTAATATTGCTAAATACGACTACCGGTTAAATTATATTTGTGTACTCTAGTCTTTTAAATTTTGTATATGCGTTGAAGTCTTTTGTTCGTAAAGCATTCAATCTTTATTTTTTATTATCCACAATATTAATGTAAAATGGGCGTAGGAGTATATGAAATATTAAAAATTATTCAACCTTTAGTTACTAAACTGCCTCGTTCGTCGTGTTGGTTGCAAGTGCGACTGCCGATCGAGAGGTCCTGTGTTCATTTCTCGGGTCGGGCACTACTAAATTTTTCTAATTTAGATTTTCTAGTCGTGGCTCGGAGTCTGGATATGTGTCCGGTGCATGGCAAAAGGCTCACCACCTTTTCCATAGTGGGACATAAACGTAACTGGTGAAATGTGAGTGTGACTTTATTCTTTTGCCTACCTCTTCGGGGATTACAGGCGTGATGTTATGTTATTTGACCTTTACGAGTGATTATTAAAAAGGAATATGAAAGAGGGATGAATGTAGAAAAAGCACGTCAAGATCACATTATTTCTAACTGTCTGTTCTCTGTCTACCCTTTACAGAATATAGCGTAATGATGTAATGATAGAAAAAATTAAATATTTAAAAATCGAATAGTTTCAAAATGATAAATAAATCTAAAATCTATTCATTGACGAACTTTATATATACGATTATGTATGTAGAGTTAAAAAAATACATATGCTCTAAAATAATCAGCAAATTGATTCAACAACACAACTTGTATCGAGTTTATAATTATCATTATTAAGCATAACAATAAGATATAAAATTATTTTTTAAACGTATATAAAACGTACTCTCAAATATACAGTTATATGTAGAGAGACGTACATACAGATATTAGTATATATATTTTAATTCAATATTATGTTAATTAGTCAATTTCAAACATATTTTTGAAAATATTTTATGAAAGTCGAAATTACTGTGTTCCTTGGAAGAATTAAACTTATCGCAATTAGGGACAGTCGTCATCAGGACTATCTACCCTACCTACCCTTCCATCGTTTTCATATTAGACACGAGTCTCGACTCAGTATCTGCTCCAATATTTATTATTTATAATTTTATATGATATTTATTATTTATATACTACTCCAACCTATGTTGATGTAAGTACAATATTGATGTAAATAATCTCACCAAGTTCAGGGTGCTCCCCTATGGTGTCTTCAATGATAGCCTGATACCACCAGGGCTCGATGTCGGTCATCTCGCGGCGCCGCCGGCCTCTCGACTCGTACGGCAGGTGCATCCTTCACGCCCGCATCACACTCGCTACGTCACTACTCCACGCGCCGTGTGATGAGGCCTTAAGCGTGTCGCTAATAGATCGCTCGCTCAAGGTCACTCGCTCAACAGATTTTACTAATGCTTGTTATTCTCACTTTCTACGTTTCCCTCGCACGTCCCTTGACCTTCGGTGATTAATTTATTGTTTTAAATGTTTATGACACACCACAAATATACAGACTTGGCGCAATTCCAATAAATTTTCCTCTTTATTGTTTAACGAACTGTCACTTTGTGTTACTTATAAAAAAAATAATATGAAATATGTATTTATCGGTACGAGGTGACGACAGCCTTGTTGGAGATCTTTGGGTTCGTAAAATTTTCAAATGAGTTGCCAATATTATTGTTGTTTTATAGTATTAGTTTGATATTCGTTTAAAAATATTTTTCAACAAAGTTTTGCGCACACTTCGGACGTCTATAACACAAAATAGACGCATATGAACACGATTATTTGCATAGTTCCTTCCTTAACTCAATGTTTACAGCGAACAGGCAGAGCGGGCCTCGAAGAATTGTGTTTCAACTTAACTTTCGTCATTTTATATGAGTCACTATAGCTGAGCCACCTTGGGAACAGTCCAAAACAGTTCTATCATTCGGACACAACGGCTGCTATGTTCCGAGAATCGCTGTTGATAGCTCGGCGTGCGGATACGCAGGTACTGTCAGTATCAGCTGAGAGGCTCTAATCGCGTACTATATTTCCCCTCGCGTTGCGTCAGCGCCGGTGTGTCGATCGCGCGGTAGTTTTTGCGGATCGCGCCGTGCGTAAGTCCCACGTCGGTCACAGGTATTTACCGCGTCCGTCACAACGTCGGATGATTAACCGCGCGGCGCGTGGCGGAGGCTGCACGCGTGTTCACGGTCCGCGCGACTCTCTACTACTGAGTCGCCGCCATTCTGTCACTCGCTGCCTCCATTCCCTGCGGTCAATCTGTGGTCTGGCCACGCTTCATTTGCCGGGAAAATGCGCGCTCTTCGCTTCTCTTTCGCGCGTGTGCCGCAACTCGGCCGTGCGACGGGGACGCGTGCAAGTTTTGTGCCATCAAATATTTTTGTGTCGGTACCATTGTTGAAAGGGAAATATAATGAGCTTTTTCATTTCGACGCCCTACCGGGTATCTCATTTTGTTGGTCCACGGACCAGCTGCGGTTTGCGTGGAGAGAGATGACTATATAAGTCAGCTAGTCACCTCTAGTTTCAAAACTTTTCAGCTGTGTCTGTAAAGTTTGTAACGAGAATCCGAGTGTTACAAACTTTTTTACATAACTACATCGCTCATTTTTAAAACAACAATTGCATAGATACACTAACCACATTCGTGAATAATGGGTGTCTATATTAAAATAACAAGTTCTTGCATTCTAATGACAATTATGTAAGCGTCATTAATGGTTGTGTGAAATGGAACGTGACGCGTCATTAGGGTAACGAGTGACGCGGTCAGAAGTAAGGGAGTAGTGAACGGG
>DWDU01001770.1:0-13930 GCA_018245575.1 Jemadia suekentonmiller
GCCCGACCCGGGAATCGAACCCAGGACCTCCCGATCGGCAGTCGCACTTCCAACCAACACGACCAACGAGGCAGTCAATTATCGTTATAATTATAATATATGTACGGAACACGATGGATCGAGCCCAGTTTGTAAATAATTTTTTTAAGAATCTCGAATGAATGATTATTAACACAACCTGTGTCACGTAGTGACGTACCGGACCGGAAACGTTCACGCGAGCGATGACGTGGCATCTGAAACCTGACACGTGACATCCTGCGCAAGATACAGCGCACAAACATTTGAAACCGATTTGATACTTGTTCGAAACTTACATCTCTTATTGATCAACGATTTCATTTAGCCGATGTATACACGAGTAAGGTGAAGAATAGTACATAATAATAGTAATAATTGATTGACTGTAACATTTTTTATATTTAAAGCAGAGAACACTAACTCGCAGGAAAGCGTAAGCTATGGCCTGAGAGTCAGTTCGTTACCTGTAAATGTGTTACGATACATATTACTGACTTAGAGTATAAATACTAGTTTCGGACCTATCCGGACTCCTTCATCATCAGCTGCTCGTGATCAAGATGCATTAGCTCGGAAACAGCCCAAACTAGTAGTAGGTCTCATCGAAAAATTACGAAGGAAAAGAGTTAATAGAAATTTGATTGGCTATTTAATTGACTATTTTGATATTATATTTGATTGACTATTTTGGTTATTAAATAAAGAGTCTATTGTGTGTGTTTAATTTTTTAAATGTTTGAAATACGAACGATGCTTAGATTATTTGGATACTGTTATTAAAAAAACTAAAATCGCGATAAAAGAATGGTAGGTGGGCGGGCAACATTTGGAATCACATTTTTTGATGCTAAATCTAAAATATATAGGTAGATAGGTACGTACAAAGAAAATTGGTCAAAAAAATGTATTTTTCTTTCTGAACAGAACAACCCTTATCACTTAAGGATGTAAAAAATAGCCATTGTCCTATTCTCAGACCTGCTAAATATACACAAAAACACTCATAAAATTAGGTCAAGTCGTTTCGGAGGAGTTTGACCACTAACACTGTGACAGAAGATTTTTATATATTAAAGTAGAAGCTTCTATTTGAAGTTCGCTAGTGTAATCCGTAGCACAACTTTGATGTACCATTATGCATTAATGATTTCTGTGTAATTATTTGGAGGTATTAAAGGCTGATGGCTGATATAAAGGCTGATAAAGGCATATCGGTTGATCCCGATGTATTAAAAACATACCTATCTACGGGTAATTACTAGTTTGGTGGTACTAACGTAATTTCTGTGATTACTTACTTTTCATACGACTTTGTAATTCAAATTATTCCTTACAATTTATTTTTTGTATTAATGTATTTATTATGTCAACATCATTAATACATGTGTGCCATATGTATATGTAACTATGTACATGTCTTATAAGAGCGTCTTTGTTTGTACTTATTTAATTATTGCTGCAAAATTTGCACCTATTACACGTGTTTTCCATCAGCCAGGGTTTAAATGGCTGACAGAGAACACGTGAGGTTGATAATAACTTTTAAATTTTTCTATTATAACACCTTTAAGCAGCTTTGCAAGTTGCGACAAAGGTCGAATTTAATGCCTAATAGCATTTTGTACCTACTAATCCATATTTGTAATGTGCTTGGAAGTCAGTCCACCATTCGGGAGGTCCTATATTCATATGTTGACGCGCAGATGGTAATATAATTAGGTGTATTTTCAAGCTATAATGTCAGTTGCTATAACGGTGAAGGAAAACATACACTACTACACATCATTTTTAGAGTTGTCGGTAATGTTCTCTACGGAGTGGGAATTGTGCCTCGCCGCCTTCGGGCAGCGTGGCAAACTATGGCTTTAACGTTTCTCATTCTAAAATCAGAAATCAGTTAACATTTTGAGTGCGTAGTTGGTCGAGCGGTATCGAGAGCAACTACCGGTCGAGAGGCCCTGAGTTCAAATCCCGGGTTGGGTGCTATTGGATCTAACTAAAATTTCAACTTAAAATTCCTAGTAGTGGCTTGGAGTTTGGATTCATGCCCGGTGTGTGGCAAGAATCCCTCAGAGGAGACCTATGTCCAGCGGTGGACTGCAATAGGCTGATGATGATGATGTGTGGCAAGTGCCTCAACTCTATACTATGGCGGGACGTAAACGTAACTGGTGAAACGTGGGAGTGTACTTCCCTGCCTACTTCGTGGATCATAAGCGTATTATTACGTATAGTTTGTTTACTGTCAAAATATACTAAGTAATATGTATCCTCTCAATTTAGAACAGAATAAAAACAAAAAAGTTTAAAACAAAGATGAGAATAATAAATTCAGAACATTTCACGTCGACGCTGTATTAGCATTTGTAAGACGGTATTTACTAAAACTCACACACAAACACATTAAAACAGTTCAAAGTGTTTTCCTCTGTGAATAAAAACGAACAGACGCAAACGTTTCAGTTGTTCTATTCTATTCTAGTAAGTAGTACCAGCGTATATTTCAGCATTTGAATACCAGCATATGTACACAATAAGAAAACATTAGCTTTTGTATGTAAGGAATAATAAAAGATCCGTCTGTTAATTGTTATGGCTACATTAACTGTATAAATAAAATAAATTTGGAGTTATTTATCGAAATTCGTGAATCAGAGAGACATTGAATATGTCTTTCAGAATTGATGCACAAAAATATTAGCATAATTTGTAAATCAAACGATAATTTTATATTTTCAAGCGCACCTACCTATAAGTTTTATATCATGTCGGTTTTATATTAAGTTTGTTCTACACTAAGAGTGTTGAACGTAGAATAAAGTGTGTCACGTCTAAGGACAAAGAAATTTGGCACTCGGTGCTCTCTACCTACCCCGTCAAAGACCCGACGTGATATTAATTGCACTGTATTATTTCCTTGTTTTAATCTATTAAGCGTGGCTTCTATATTTTTTATGTATTCTGAGTTGTTTACATAACAAGTGCGGTTCAATCGAAATAAAGGTTGGCGCTTATACACTGACCGCGGCGTATTGACTCATTCAGTCCGTCGCCGCGGCACTAGACGTTCGCGCGCGGCCGTCAGACGTACGCAAGTCGCATCTCGCGTGTTGCCGGTAGTGGAACGAAGCCAACCGATCTATTTTAAGATACAATCCGGAAAATAGTGAGTCTTGTTTTCGTTTTATTCCCGTATTGGTATCATAAATTCACCTAACATACAAACTTGATACAATCGAACATGTAAATTGTAGCAAAACCTTTTGTGTTTATGTTATTAATAATGTAACTAAGTGTTAAGTGAATTATGTCGTTTAACGATAACAATTTAAAACATAGTTTGTTAACGTTATAATTTAAAAAAGTTAAACTAACTTCTTTATATATCTGAATTTGTCGAATAAGAATGTATTGATTGATTTTATTAATGCAGCTATTATTATTATTAAATTTATATTTGATATGGTTGTCTGCGTGTAGTTTAAAGGAGTTATTGAATTACCTACAGCTTAACTTTAATAACACGCGTTCGTGTATGTGTTAAATATTATTGTTAATTGTTATGTAATAAGAAATAATGTACGAAGCAATTAGACATATTTTGTTACAATCTTCATGCCACGTCTCTTACGGGGTAGACAGACGGCACAGGTTGCCATAACTCTATCCTTACAGACCTGACCTGCTTCTTCTATATTCATGACACTCTTTCATACACACCCGGTTTTGAACACCTCTATCTGCTCCAACATTTTTTGTAACAGATTTTTTATATACGGTCTATACTTTATATTAAGATACGTTGCGTGGGAAGGTATATAACGCAACACCACTTCATATATGCCCATAAAATATATTTTTTTTATTTTGACAAACACTCAAAGTGACTACCAATGGTTGGATGCGATGGGCTGAAGCACGAGCTATGTGGCGTGCTATTGGACGGGTCTGGGATCAGTATGGACAGAAACAGGCTGCTGTTGACGATCTTAGGACGATCTACACATCGGCATCTGATATATAGTGTATGTGACAGCCAATTAAATGTACATATTAACAGTGTTCAAATGAATGTCATCATCGTACGTTGCAAAAGCACGTGGACACGGTTGGCTTCGAAACGGTGTAAAACTCAAACGTGTCATACGCTTTTAAAAAGTCATTCTGAACGACACGTAATTGGATAATAGTGCACTGGTTTCACGTTTTATGCTCATTTAACTATGAAATTGTCCATGGATATAGAAAAGGGGGATATTATTTTATATTAAAAGTGAGTAATGTATATATGTAGGTACTTTGATGAATTCAATCAAAAAAGGTAGATGATGGCTGTTATTGTCGATGCATTTTTAACATTTCAATTGCGGTTCATTGATGTCTCTGCGGTAAAAATCATTGTTCTATTTGATTTTTTCCCCCACAGAAAGAATGTTCCAAGCTTCGATTAAATATTAATTAATGGAATACATATTGAAATAATTGTACATTTTTACATTTAATTTGAACAGCTGTCAAATACATACCTACATTTCTTTGGTTGTGACTGGCAGGTGCACATTTCTGACAACCAGTGTCACAGCAGTAAGGATCATTAACTACTGGGCCAAGAGGGCACTCTATATAGATTAGATACCCTCCATTCATTTAACTATAATTACTTTGGGCATGTACACACATACATACATCTTCAGGCACACAGAAAGCTGTCTTTTATTATTTTTTGTTGCGAGGTTTTGTCGCGATTACTTTGAGTCGCGAGTTAAACATACCTACCATATTTATAACACTTAATTTGTCTATGGAATGCAGTACATTCATTAGCTATATTTATTAGCAAAATTTATATTTATAAATTTGCGCGTATTTACAAGATGAACTACCAGCTAGGAAAATATCGGATTGCAGTGTAAAAACAGAGGAAGAGAAGTTGATTGCTTGGTTGGTTTAGTGGTTGCAAAGTGATCGCGACTGCTGATCGAGAGGTCCTGGATTCGAGCCCTGGATCTGGTAAAATATGATAGGGTTTTTTTAACTTGAAAATCTTAGTAGTACCTCGAAGCTTGGATCTGACCGCGGTTATGACAATAGACTCCCCCTATTCTACGCAACGTATAAAATAAACGGGATAACGAATATTCCGTTCCTCTGCCTACCCCTTGGGATAAGTATTCGCGAGCGTTTCAGTCGAAACTAGAGGAGGAGCCTAATACATATTTGGTTACGGTTCTGGTTTTGGTATTGGTATCGGCTGTAAATTAGGATGCGGTTGGACAATGTTATTAATGAATATGTAATATTATAGTGACTGGTGACTCAATACCGTAATGTACATAACAATATCGCAATTCGCAACATCAAAAAAATCGGCTTCGTTAAATAAAATGACTCACTAAGACTGTATTCATAAAGTTAATTTCCATTTTGTATACATTTCCACGTACCTACATAATATCACGTAGAGAATTAGGTACAGCTTAAAAACGTGAATACATTCCGTGTACCTCCATCCATCGTGGAATAAATTCTGCCAATTTACATTTCAGTGACATTATTCATCATCATCAGCCTATTGCAGTCCATTGCTGGACATAGGCCCCCCCTGAGCGAGACCGCGCCACCGCGATCTGCCAGCGCCGGTTTTAGTCGCCTCTTACGACACCTGCACCCCGGCCCAGGGGCGCCCAACCATGGGGTTGTATTCTTATTTCGCAACGACACGAAATTAGTACGAAATATAAATTCGAAAAGGCGTAGATGTACGATTTTGATTCACAAATCCTACTGTTTGCATTATATAGTGTCTTACAGCTACGCGCGGTTTTTTAACCTAACAGAGCCAAGAAGATACGTCGTTACTTTGTATTTCAGTACAAATTTCAATGTTATTATTATGTTGTTTTTATTATCATCTTAATTCTTAACCCCTTTTCGGTTGTGCTGTTAGAAAACGGGTTTTATCGCAGAAAAACAAATTAAGATGGCAAATTACACGTGTGAATTACCAATGTATGTGAATACATGTACCTATAGACAAATAAATCATATCTCGGACCGTTTCCACACACGGCCATCTGATCACAAACTAAGCATCAAGAGAGATGTTATGATAGCCTTACGGCTGATAATCTACATGTAGGTATACAAATAAATATTTACTTATATAGGTATACCTTTTTACTTTTTTTATATTTTTTTACATTTTTAAGTTATTATTACATATTTCCAAATGATTAAAATATGTAGTCTGATTCATGCATAATATACTTTCATAATTAAGGGTGGTTACACACATGTATTAAAATAGCTTTTATCTAAAACATTGATTATCATAGTATGTTTTAAAAATATGTCGTTAGCTCAAGACATGCCGTCCAGAATTCGTATAAACCTACCTATACGAGACGAGATCTAACGGCTACTATCTAACTTTAGTTTGTCAGTTGTCTGCTGACGGTTCCGCACCCAAAAGTTGGCCGTGCCTTGAAAGGTCTGTTCTGAATCTTGCAGCATTCCACTGATTGTAAACTATCAAAACCCCTTAAATATATATATCCTAGTAGGGCTTAAATATAAATATTATTTCCCATTTAGTTTTTTTAATATGTATACACACTTGATAAGTTAGATATCTGTCCGGTCGGGATGCGAACCCGGAACCCCTTACAGGTTAGACCGGTGTGGCGAGCGTTACGCTTAATGGCTCGCTCATTAAGGTAACATATCTTCCAGACCTGATATATGATTTTACATCAATTTACTTAACGGAAACTGCCTCATGGCCATATGTTAACGAAAAAAAAGTAAGCTTTATACTTGAACATTATCTATATCATTTAAGCAAATATGCAGTTTAAAATTAAGTGATAATTATTTATATTCACTGTGTATGAATCATCTTGGGATTGTAAAGAGAGAGATTTGACTGTAAGAATTCTCTGCAAATGCCGTACGTAAATAATAGATTAATAGTCCAAATTAAAGTAATTTTGACGTAGGTATAGTAGGAACGAGCAAATTTTTCAAACCACCTCTCGTTTTTCTGCAATTTTCAAAGTTTCAGAAGGTCATATATTTAAAATGGTATGCAAGGAAAATAAATATTCCATCCACGTCTTCACTTGTCATTTCAAAGTGGCTCAATAGATTTGTTAATATCCCGTGTGCGCTTAGTTGGCAATTTACTAGAATATCTGAAAAACAAAATAAAACGCCATATTTTACGTTTATTTGCAATCCCAACGGATAACAAAAATAATACTCTGTATCGTTTACTTCAAAACGTAGGAAAAAGACAAAATATTGAGTAAAAAGGCCTATGTTTTATCATAAACGTAGGTAATTGATCGTTGAAATTTGTATGCGAACAGCGTGTGCTTCAGCATTATGTGACATGAATTTTCATCAAGTATTAAGTAACAAGAACTTATGTTGAGTTAATGCTATGTATTCGACAAAAAACTACTATGAAATTGAATATAAATATTATATTAGCCAGGACCCGTCAAGGTGAGGGCATCTAAGTTTTTCTAAGCATATCATCTGCGTCTTACGACGCGTGCCATGAGTCAGGATTGTGGTTAAACACCGGTCTGTCTTATTGAAAATAAAAATGGGAAATGAATATATGATTCTTTTTTTTTTATAAAAAGTAACCAAGTTGCACAAGCATAAGTTATTTCTACACGCCGAAATGCTTATATATCAAGCAATCCGTGGATTTAAACGCGAACGGGATCGCGTGATGGGTGCACTCCCTTGTCTATGAGGACCATTACCAGAGCAGTAGCTCCCGACGCATCTCTTTCAAATACCAACACTTGGTCAAGTTCACATTCAATTGTAACTCTTCATGCATGCAATTATCTTTTACAACTGTGACTAGTGCTTGTAGCCAATATGAAGTGGAACCAATTAATGTTCCATCCTCCTATATTCATTTCCTGGAACATTTTGAAGCATTTATCCTGGTATACGGTAAGCAGGCTGGCAGTTAGTATAACATTGGCAGTTAGTATAACATATTTTTAGGAACACCAAATGTTCGGATGATCTCAAATAAATTTAATGTACATATTAACAACATCTACGTATATGTACATAAATGCGTGTAATTGTGTTGGAGTGCCGCCAATTTATGAATGTAAGTTCTCTAAGCGCCTAAAGGAACTGAATAGCGAGAAAATTATATGTCAACGTTATTTATTCTGCATGTAAGAATTTATACGATGGCTATGATGAACGTAATGATGATTATTATTATCATTACAAGTAGTAGTATTAGAAGATTTTTACGTAACGTTTTTGTGATACTAGAGTATCATTAAGTACGAACATTACTTGACTGGTCCGTTGATTAAAAGCTCGTAGAATCTGACAGCTTCTATTCCTACTCTAGGCATGTTTTTGTTATAAGTACATATTCGTTTTGTGTCTAAATGTAAAAAAGGGTCCATATAAGCGCGTACTAATGTAAATAATTGTGAAGTAACTTTCATATACATATACACATTAGTACATGTTTAGAGAAATAGAATTTAGATAAATTACAACGAACATTTGCATTCGGAATAAAAAATGGTTCGAAACGAAGCAAAATTATGTACAGAAAAAAATTCAATTGATTCAATGATTCAACTCCCGACTCAATCGACTCCCGACCCGCGAACACAGCTACAGATGTCATAAATAATTAGGCTGCCATTGCTTATTTGAATTTAAAAAGTACATACCTATATTCTTATATTAATATACTTTTATCAACTCCAATGTTGTCAACTGTTGTTATGCAATCGTTACAAATATTACGATAATATCTATCGTACTATTAATGTGTAATTTTTATAATATGCTGATACAGTAACGTGAATTGACATTATTTGCTATTCGTCAACGTTTTGGCCCTGGCAAGTAACTTGTCTTCATGGGTTTGTAATAATTCAGCGTTGTCACATGATCCCTTTATTAAAACTCTTACTGCCATTGCGCAGTGGGTTCAAAGTTAGATTTAAATTAACAGGTTGTAAAAGAATTCTAAGGGAGTTCAGATTTAAAAGCAGTGTGAGGTAATAGATAAAGTATGAGTCGGAATAAGAAGAGAGTTTTTTGTACAATTCCTATTATCCTACTAATGGCTGCCTCGGTGTTCAATTATTTGGTCCGGACTGCTAATCGGAAGATTGTTGAATCAAATCCCGTGACGGGTGCTATGGGATATCTCTAACTTAGTATAAGTTTTCTAGTAGTGGCTCGGAGTCTAGATTTGTGCCCGATGTATGCCAATAGGTACACCCCCTATTTCCAAGTGGAACGTAAACGTAAATGGTGAAACGAGGGAGTGTACTACACTCCTTTGCTTACCTCTTCGGGGAGAACAGGCGAGATGTAATGCATTATTTACTAACGGTCCGTAGGATTGAAAGAGTTTTTATTTGCGGATATACAAAAAACATTAATGTGATTGTGAATCATAGAAAAACCCAAATGACTTAGCATTATTCTCCCCATGTATTTTACATATTTCAACGAATTGTAGCGCGTGCGATCACGCGTGAGCATGTATTGTAGACGTAATACGATTTTTTTCAAACAGTTTTTATTTCAATTTTTCCATACGGTTCTATATATATGTACGTGTATTTATATGTAGATATTGACTAAGAACTAAGCTGGCTAGAGTCACATATGTTTTGTCGGGGTGGCCTGACTAGTTTCGGACCTATGCGAGGTCCTTCCTCATGAGCTCCCGCCGATTACAGCCAAGTCGCGGCGGAGACTGACATTAAACACGCTATTCATGAACACCAATGAAGGACAACCAAATAGATCTATTAGTACAAAATGATTAAGTTCTCTGTACCATGCCTTTACAGTCCTTGTTCATTTAAATAAAACCACAGAAGGAGAAAAACGAGAAGGAATAATTGTTGTAGGCACGTTGCTGATATCACAAAATAATCTGTAGATATGTTTAACTCTTCATTTTTGATTTAAAACTTTTCTCAAAAGAGTACTTAACAACTCTGTGATTACCTGGTATCAACATGTGATTCTTCCGTCCATCAGCCTTTGGGGGTCCAATGCGCGACATACGCCGTCCCTAACCGGCGCTAGTTCACCCGGTCCTAGGCCTTACGAGTCCAGTATTCCGCTGTGTCCTTCACGTTGTCAGATAGCCTGGACGAAGAGCGACCTAAATACTCTTTTTTTACTGGGAGCGTAACGTTCTTTGACGTGATTATGTAATTATAATGTTTGATATGTTTGATATATAAAAATGTTTGATATATGTTGTTCGCACGTTACACCGTTAAACACTTTACTCAAGATAAAAATTATTGAATGGGTCGTTCATCCAGTTCGTAGTGATCCTGTTTACTAAGCAGCGGATTGTGGCTTCAATTTTCAATCACAACAATTCTAAAACAATTTGTGTGGTGAGCATGTGATTTCCTTCTGTATCTAGATGTACAATTAACAGTATAAACGTAAACGTAACATCACGCCTGTAATCCCTGAAGAGGTAGGCAGAGGATTGTAGAACACTCCCACGTTTCACCAATTACGTTTACGTCCCACTATGGAATAGGTGGTGAGCCTATTACCATGCATCGGGCACATATCCAGACTCCGAGCCACTACTAGAAAATCTAAATTAGAAATATTTAGAAGTGCCCGACCCGGGAATCGAACCCAGGACCTCCAGATCGGCTGTCGCACTTGCAACCAACACGACCAACGAGGCAGTCAACAGTATAAATATATAAAGTATTTAAAGCATCTATATATTTAGAAATTTACATTATGTATTAGTTCATTGTTGTTGTAAATTTATTTGTGAATGGCATGTTTAATGGAAATAATATTACAATCGTATAGTAAGGCCGGTAGAATATTTTATAAATATCATAATATAATGTTCAATGTTTTTCTTCCACAAGCGAACACGAGTCTCCTGTTATTGTAAGTGTGAGAAGGGTCAAGGCCGTAGTGTATTTCGGCCGTAGTGTCAGTCCGAGTGCGGCTTAGCAGAATTTACACGCCTTGGTATCATCATACATCATACATCTAAGCGTGTATTATGAGTGCTTCCTACGTTTTCCTTTTAATTATTGTTATATGTTATCAAGGCAGGACTTTTACGGGCATCAAATATCTTTATCCTTAGAGCTCTGCTGTGTTTCACCTACATTTATCTCTCAATCGTTCATCATTATATCTTCCACATTCGTCTCTTAATCTATCTTTATGTGCTTCTTTTATATATACCTCCTCATACATCGTCGTTTTTACGTACACATATCATACATAATTTCGATTTCGGAGGCTAACATTGATTGTTCTGATTGAATTGAATAAAAAACTTAATTCTGAAAGATTAGGTTGTACATAAATTATAATGTTAGTCACGTATCAGTTTTAGTCCTTCTACGAATACTTATTATATTAGGGATACATTTCAAGTTTGAATTGCCTGGTGTATCGGGTGTAATAAATAACAGGCGCATTGAATTTGTACTCCAGGATATTATTACAATCGACTTCTGGAATTCCTAGTAGCAATAACATTGCGTAGGGATGTTAGAGAAAACTGTGTGAAATTGGGCGAAACTTGAGAAAAAGGAAATAAGCATGAAACTATGATGAGGATGACGATATTTCAGATGATTATAAGAAACCTAGCCTATATCATCCCTTATTTACTGTTAGAGAAATAACAGCAAAACGCAAATTAAAAATCAAATATTATTCATCGATATATTAGCAAGATATCTTCTAATTATCAATAATATGAAACTATTTGGTAATAATGCTGAACAAAAACAAAATTTAAAACAGAAAGAACTGCGTAAAAGCATGACAATTGTGGATAATTCTTGAACATATGTTTTGCATAGTACATAGGTTTCCTGCATGGCATTTTTGGTAGGTATCTTACAAAATGAACCATGCCTTTGAGTCGTTGATACGCAAAGAAGAAGAACCATAAATACTAATTATGGGTCCGCACAAAAAAATACTTTATGCTCATTCTCGAGGAAGTCTAAGCGATGACCATTATATGCTCCGTACATTGGTACCGTAACAAAATAAACTGGTTACACGATGTTTTTATCTAACATTTTGTTACCTGTAGCATCGTAAGTCGAACTACTCGTAGTCACCAACTTATCGGTTGTTGACATGTTACTTCGAATGTACTAAGTCAAACGAAGTAAAAAAAGAGCTATCAATATTTTACTGGCTTTATATATTGTTGCGGCTCTGTTTGTCCGGTGGCTAATAACATTGACTACAGAGGCCGCGGGATGCTTGTTTGATTTTCAAGGGGCAAATAACTGCGTGCGTGATCATTTTTGTTCTGTCAGTGTATAAAAACATCTGTCTAAATATGTATACACACACTTCCAAGTACCAATATATGTATGTAAATATATACGTGCCTGTGTGCTGTACTTTTTTTAATTGGCTGTTTTCAAGTCCACATTTATTTACAACATTAGACTATTATTTTTCCCCAGGAACACATTACTAAGTGAGATACTTCTGAGCGTGATTATAACTGCGCAAACGTGTGATTAGGGCCTAATAAAAATTGTTGTTATAAATTGTAGGCGTACATAAAATTATAATGGACGGTGGATACTCGTCATTATTCCGATTTTTGTATTTAAATGAGCACTATAATATGATACATTGTAAGTCCTATGGGAAAAAAACCCTTATGGGAGGCGGACGTCCAGCAATGAACTTAGACAGGACGATGATGATGATGACAGTACAACAATGATTCATTGTGCATCAGAAACAAAAGAAAGAAAATGCTATATTAAATATAAAGGAAGAAATTCATTGGGGTTTAAACTTAATGCCGAGTAAGATTTATCATGTTTTCTTTTGCAGAAATGTTGCATTTCATCTATTTTCATGCAAATTAATCCATATTCGTTGGCATACCTCCCGCGCGTTACAGGATATTTTGATAAACTCTGTTGTGCTGTGTTGCGTGCGTGTTTCCATTCGTTTTCCTCCACTGTTAATCTAACATTATAGCTGTATTTCCTCGAAGGGAAAGGAGTGTAGTGGGTGCCTAAAACCACGTTTTACTATAGAGAACAAGCATAAAATCAATAATGTAATGTTTTTATGTTCGAATACATTATAAACATATCAATACCATGCTTTACAATACTTCGCATAAAAATTTAAGATAAGCGTAGGTAATTATTATTCGTAATAAATGATTATCATACACAGTAACATTCACTAGCAAATGTATGTATCATAAGCATACACATATGTACATGTATATGTATATACAACATACGAGTAAATGTACATAATATAATGTACAGGCACACACGCATTCTCAAAATTGTAATAACATTTATTTTAATGATGTTAATTACAATAAGTGCCTAATTTGAAAATGTAATTTCGTAACAGGCTTCAGGTTAATTAAGTAAGAGACCTTTGATTGAATTAAAAGCTGTGAATTTTTTTTAACAATAAATAAAATAAAGGTAAAAATTTATTTCTTTTATCTGTTGTGTAATTGTAATTATGTGTTTGTAATTTATAGTTGTGAATAATTTTAACGTGTTTTATTAATCAATGAATAAATTTGAAATAAAAAGCCAGATAGTTTTATCAATTTATTGTATTTTTACAATTTATGTCCCAATAGGTACTATATTTTGTTTGTCGCAAAATATCACAATATTACTAATGAATACCTATTTTTTTACCCTAATTAAGTATCGTATTTTAAATGTATAACGGAGGACCACATGGCAATAAGTAATGCAACAATATTAATTTTTATTTATTTATTTATTTATTTACTCACAATAATCTTAACCTAGCCTTACAGGTTGCCCCTAATGCGCTAGGCAAGCTTAACTTATAA